>JAJPUD010020750.1:0-15016 GCA_023553655.1 Myrmecobius fasciatus | reverse complement strand
TTTTTTCCTTCCTTCCCACTTTCCTGCCTCCCTTCTTCTTTCCTTCTGTCCTTTTTCTTTCTCTTTCTTCTCCCTCTCCCCAGCAGCATTCGTCCCCTCCCCCCCTCCCTTCCCCCACGCTGTTCCGGGGGGCCCCCTCCCTGGAGGCGTGGACGCTGCCCCGGAATGCAGCTTCTGCCTGGCCAGCCCAACCCAGGCTGACTCATCTCCCTCTTCCCATGCCTTGAGCAGGAGCCCGGAGCTCAAGCTCAGCCATACTTTCCCTGGGAAGAAAGAACTTCCGCCGCACCCAGTTCTGTGCTGGGCTGACCTCGGGGTTCCTGGGCATGGGAAGGATCGCCCCAGCCACCCTCTCCAGCCTCCTAACTCAACTTGGACCCAGAAATCCGACCCCACCCACAGACTTCCCACTGGGGCCTTTCTGGACTTTCTCTGCCTCCCTTTCCCAGGCTGAACCAAGCTCACCCACTAGCCAAGCTACCCCCCAACTCCATCGTCCCCCACCCCCATCCAGATGACTGGGTGACCCTCCCCCAACCCCACTGATTCTAAAGCCTGCTGTGCTCTGAGCCCTGTTCAGGACCATTAAGCTTAGCACTGTACCTGGCACCTAGTAGGTGCTTAATCAGTATTTATTCACTGACTGGTTGACTAAAAACATCCTCCAGGCTCTCCCAGTCCACCAGGAGACCCTAACTCACAAGCATTCCCCACCTGGTGTTCAAAGGTTCTCTCTAGTTCTGATATTCCATGTTCTATGATCTCTCTCAGCTCAGAAATTCTGGACTCCATGTTCTAAGTTCTAACATCACATATTCTAAAGTCTGAAGTCCCTTCCCGGTTCTGATGTTCCATGTTCATGTTCTAAGGTTCCTCCCAGTTCTGACATTCTGTGTTCTAAGTTCAGACATGATCTAGTGTGTGCTGAGGTTCTAGGCTCCATGGGCCCTTCTACGTTCAGAGTCTGTCCTTGAGATTCTTTGCAGGTACAGTTTTCTGGGTCTCTGTGACACGAGGTATCCCTTCAGTCCTCCTCCCTGGTCTTATCCTATAGGAGAGACAGGCTCAGTGAATAGGTCGGGGAGCTTGGGCCCCCATGCTGGCCCCTTTGGACCCAGAGAGCACCATGACCCTATCTCTGCCCTCCGAGAACACAGAGTCCAGTAGAAGGGAGGGAGAGAGGAGGGAGGGGATGAGAGTTCCACTAATGACACCTTCCATTTCCCATGGGGCTTTCCCCCCCAGCAGCCCCAGGAAATAGAACTGGGAGGACTGTCATCTCCATTTCAGAGAAGTGGGAACAGGCTCAGAGAAAGGCGGAGAAATCGCCTGTGACCACAGAGTTAGTCAGGAACCGAGTCATTATTCAGGCTCGGGAACCGGACTTCAAAGTCTGTGGATGTTCTTCCCCGCCCCTCCCTAATTCCCAACCAGGTCATAAGTGATAAGGGTCACAGGGGGGGGGGGGAGTGCCAAGAAAATGCTATTGGGAGGGGCAGAAGGCCTAGCCGAGCCATCAAAGCTTGCCGAAAAGATGGATGAGAATGAATGAGGGAGGGAGTGAATGAGGGAGAGAATGAATGAATGAATGAGTGAGTGAGTGAATGAGTGAATGAATGAGGGAGGGAGTGAATGAGGGAGAGAATGAATGAATGAACGAGTGAGTGAGTGAATGAGTGAATGAATGAGGGAGTGAGTGAATGAGGGAGTGAGTGAATGAGGGAGTGAACGAATGAATGAGGGAGTTAATGAATGAGGGAGTGAGTGAGGGAGTGAGTGAATGAAGGAGTGAATGAATGAATGAGTGAATGAATGAGTGAGTGAATGAGTGAGTGAGTGAATGGATGAATGAGTGAATGAGTGAGTGAAATGAATCCTCGGGCCCAAGGAAGGAGGGAGATGGCATCCCTGATGGAAAATGCCATCCTCCTGGGGTGAGCTTGGGATCTGAGCCTAAATCTGGCGGGCGCTTGGGCCCACCAGCCAAATAAGGCTCTGCTGGAAACTCACAAGCCTGCCAGCTTCCCATCCCCCCGGACAAAACCCACTGAGGGTCTTTGGGGACATTTGGAGACATGACTCAAAGGGCTGCCCTTCTCCACCCGCCCCAGGAAGCTGGCTACCCAGTCCAGTGTAGTCCTTGCGGATTCGGGGGCTTTCCCTGAATGTGAGATAATGGGAGTGGACTAGAAGGCCTTTTCAGCCCTTCCCCCCCCCACAAAGCAGCGAGGACAGGGGAGAGTTAGTGTTTCCCCAGTTACCTGTGGCCCTGAAACCCTTTCCCAAATCCCTGAAGGTCAGAGTTCCAAGGTCCTTTAAACCTTGGATGAAGTGGGGAGAACCTTAGAACAGAGATTATCTGGGTTGTCCATTTTCTCCAACTTTACAAAGAAGAAAGCTGAGGTCCAGAAAGGAAGATGAGAGATTCAGCATGGCCAGTGTTCTGCGGGAGGGCAGTGATGGCGGACCCTACGGCCTGATGACCCTCTGAGCCAGGGACTACGGACATTCTTATGCCCATTTTACAGATGAGGAAATCAAGGCCACAGAGGGATGTCCCTCCCTCAGAGCCGTAGAACTGGGACGTGGGGAGCCCCGACACAGCCCTCACGAGCCCTCCTCGTCTGAGTCCGTGACTTTTCCCTTTTCCTCATCATCCTCATTTTCAGGGGCAGCACCAGTCCTTTGAACCCACGCCCTTCCTGCCTCCTGGTCCCTTCCGGAGATGAGAGGCAGCCGAGGGCACCAGAGGGGAAAGAACAATGGAGCTCTGTCTCTGGGCTCCCTCCGCTGCAGGGCAGCTCAGCCGTTTCCTGGGCCGGGGGAGGGCCCGTCTCCCCCCCCCCCCCCTCGGGGGGCCCTCCCTGGGACACAGGACGGGGACTCAGTCCGGGATGCCGATGTAGCCAACAGTGACTCCTCCTGGCCCTCTGGCTATGGTGTCGAAAGCCACATCCTCCTCCGGTGGCCCCGAGCGGCTGCTACTGCCCAAGCAGGCCCTGCCAGGCTGGACGGGGCTCAGGGAACAAGCCGGAAAAGCAGGTCAAGAAGTGTGGCCCTTACTACCCCCCCCCCCAGAAGGCTCTGCTGCTGTCCCAGGGACCCCCAAGGTGTCCGGGCAAACACACACACTCTCACACACACTCGTACACTCACATACACTCACACACACACACACTCTCACACAAATACACACACACACTCACACAAACACAAACATACACATACTCTCTCTCACATACATACACAACCACACTCACTCACACATACACTCTCACACAAACACACTCATACACTCACATACACTCACACAAACACACACACATACTCTCACATACACACACACAACCACATTCACACACACACAAACACACATTCACACACACTCACACTCTCACACAAACACACTCACACACAAACACACACACAACCACACACACACACTCTCACACAAACACAAACACACATACTCTCTCACACACACACACACTCACACACACAGCATCTGATCCAACTAAGCCCTCCAGACTTCCAGGAGGTCTCCCCTTGGCAGGGACAGAAAGACTCCGTCCGTCACTCATCAGTTTGGGGGGTGTGTGGAGGAAGGAGCCAAACCCGGAGGACTACTGGGGGCCTGGGCCGGAGTGAGCCCCTCCCGGAGAGAACAGGGCTCGTCCTGCCTAAATGGCCTCTGAAGTCCCCAAGTCAGAGATCTGCTGGGCCTGGCAATTAGCAGAGGGGAGGACCCGGGATTTCTGCGGCTGAGATTTCTGTCTGCCTGGGTCCATTGGGGGGGGGTGGCTTCAGCCAGGTGGCCCTTGGGCAGCTCTACATGAAGCTACCACCCAGTTCTCCAGTTCCTAAAACAGAAGTGTAATCTCGGGTGCTGGGGAGAAGGTGAGAGGAAGAGGGGGCACTTCTGCCTCCCTGCCCCCAGAGGGATGGGGGGCAGCCATCAGCGGCTGCCCAGAATGAAAGGAACACATGGGTCTGTAGGGCGGGCACCCCGAGGTGGGCACGCGGCCCTCGGCCACCAAAGCCAGCTCCACCCCTCCTGTGCCTCCGCCACAGAGAGGCTCTGGGCCTTCTGGGGGGCCTTGTTCTTTCCAGGCTGGCTCGGGACTGGGGCAAGGGCTGGACATCCGGCTGGGGGCTTGGCTGGGTCTCAGGGCCCCAGGACGCTTGGTCACTTCCCCTGGATGGATCTGGGGGCTTGGCCGCACAGTGTGCCCCATGAGTGTGCATGCGGGTGTGGAAGCCCAGCCCCCTTCCCCGGCCCACAGCACTGGGCCCTCCCGGAGGGCAGCTGTCAGCACTGGCCGGCTCAGGTACCGCGGACAGTTCCCGGCCCAGGGGCTGCACTTGACAAGACCTTTGATTGGCTGATTGCTTGGTCCCGCCCATCTCTGCAGGCTGGGCTGCTAATCCTGCTTCAAGGCCCTTCCCTCCTCCAGCCTCAGTTTCCTCCAGCAGATGGGACTGTGTGAGGGACGGCCTCAGGACTCGGTCAGGGACTCGCCAGGCCGGGCTCCCACTGCCCCAGTCAGAGCCGGAGCTCCCAGGGGTCAGCGCCTGCCTCCTCCAGCCTCACAGTTGGGAGATGGAGCCTGGGGCTGAGCAGAGAACTGAGGGGCTGGTCCTGGTGCCCGGGCCAAGTGGGAGGGAGGTCCCAAGTGTCTGGGCCAGGCTTTAGGCTGGTCCTGGTCCCTGGGCCAGGCTTGGGGGGCTGGTCCCTGAGCCAGGCTTGGGAGGCTGATCCTCGTCCCTGGGCCAGCTTGGAGTCCTGGTCCCTGGGCCAGGTTGGGGGGCTGGTCCCAAGTGCCTGGGTCCAAGCCAGTGCTCCTTCTCCCAGCTCCCCTCCGGGGCTCTCCTTGCCCTTGAGCAGTTGGGGCTGCTTATGATGTGCTGCTGGCTTCCTGGCCTGCCTTCCGATGGGACTTATGCCCAAAGCTTCCTTCTGGGGGGCCTGCCCCCTTCTCTGCTCCCCTTCAGGGAGAAGCTTGGGCTCCCTCCGTGGGCGCCCAGCACCCAGCCGTTTGGGCAGCCGGCCGCCCCGCACCCAGCCGTTCGCAGGCAGCGGGCTGAACCAGCGCGCCAGCCTGAGTCAGGGAGATGCCCATCTTCTCACTCATCACGTTGAGTCACTTCCTTAAAGCCGTGGCGCCTCTTACCTGATGAGACCGACCTTGTGTCACTTGGTTGCCTCAGGGAAAGTGTCTCCTGGTCTGGGGCCTGGTGGGACGGGGCGCTGCCCCAGCCTCGAAGGCCCTTTGAGCGGGGGACGGAGCCCGACTTGGGCTAAGTCCCCCCCACCCTCCTCCACATCCCAGCTTCTCATCTCTTCTCCGGTCCCAGCACTCACTGGGCTGGTCTTGAGACGTGATTTCTCTGGGAGAAGAAAGTGGGGGGCGAGGGGGGAGGAAATAGGAATGTCCTGTGTTCAAGGCCCCAAAGGGCAGAACAAGGAGAAAAGGGCAGAGGCAGCTAAAGAAACCCCTCCGACCGACTGGAGTTGTCCCAAGGGGGAGCACAGAGGTGGGCTCCCCATCACCCCCAATCACTGGAGCCTGGAGGGGTTTGTGGGGGAGGTACTGGGGGACCCCATGGCCCTGAAGGCCCTTCCTTCTCAAGGATGCTGGGGCTCCCCATTAAGTCAGCCTGTTCCCTAGGGCCAGTGGGAAGGGGACCGGGAAACCCATCTTTGGCCCCTCCACAGCTCCCAGCTGGCCCTGGCTGAAGGCAATGGGAGTTAACTGTCCAAAGGCTTGGACGAACTTCCTAGGGGTCATTGTGGAGGGCTGGGAAAGCGAGAGCTGGTGACTAAGGTCGTGTCATTGCCCAGCAGGCAGTGGGAGGGGCCCCTCCTGCCACCTGAAGAAAGTGAGATGCCCTGCGGGCCCTGCCTTACTGGTCCACACCTGGTTTCAGGCTCAGCCTTCACTCCCTGTTCATTCTCCCATCCCAGCCCGGGCTAAAATCTCCCAGGAGATGGGCCGGCTGGGGCCTCGGCTTTCCAGCCTCCCTGGGATTGGGAGTCCTGGGTTTCGGGCCCACATCTCAGGGCCCCGTACGGATCTCAGAACAGAGCAGACGCCCAGAGTCCGCTGGCTGGGGTCTGCTGAAATTGGGGCCGGCGGGGCCCCAGGCCAGGATGGGAGCCTGAACAAGCTGGGGCGCAGGGGTGGGGGGGCAGCCAGGATGCCAACCTCACCTGGCATCTCAGGGGCCCTGGAGAAGGATTGGGTGCCCCAGAGAAAGGGCAGGCGGGCGTCAGGAGCCTCAGGGAAGGATCGGGTGGGTGTCAGGAGCCCCCACCCCAGTCCCGGCTTAGCCCTCTCTGCCTGGAGGCCAGGGAAGGACATTTTCTGGACCCCATGGGGAACAGGTTTCCAAAGGGTTCCCCTCACTTGCAGGCCATCTCCCACAGGGCCAAGTCCTACCCGTCCCCTCTCTGCCTCATCCCCCCCGGGCGTCCGAAGGCCTTGGCTCTTGCCGGCTGGTTCTGAGGCCGCACAGGGAGGTCAGACCCAGGCACGAGGGGTCACTCAGTCGAAGCCCCTCCTTTTCAGAGCAGGAAACTGAGGACCGCCTCTTCAAGAGGCTGACCAGAAGCCTCGGAAGCGAGTGAGATTCACACCCAGCTCCTGGTCTCTGGAGCCAGGGCTCAGCCGGACCGCTGCCTCTCTCAGGGGCTGTCCAATCAGAAGACCACCAGTGGGCAGGCTGGCCCCACTCTCGGAGTCAGGGCTCCAGGCCTCTACTAGCTCCGAGGCGTGGCTCGAGCCCTTTCCTGGCTGCCTCAGCTCCCTCGGCCCTCCCAGGGCCACATCCGAGAAGAGACCATTCCCAGCCTCTCTGGGACCCGGCCACAGCCCTGGGCCATCAATAAGGTCAGCAGGCCTGGAGAGACCCCGGGGCCACACAGCCCATGACTGCAGGAGGCCCGGCCGGTCCCCGCATTGGGGGGGGGGTCAGGACCCCCCCCCCATGCATTGCAAAGATTGGTGCTGGGGAAGGGAGAAGCAGGAGGACGCTCATCGAGGTCAGGGCCCCTCAGACCTGTGCTCTCGCTCCCTGCACGCCTCCCTGGTCTCCTCCTGGGGTCCCCTGGGCCAGAGCCAAGGGCTCTCCCAAACCGTCCCCCAAATAGACCCCCCGGGAGGAAAAGCTCATGGCATTGCCACCCCCAGCAGCCCTCGGGCCCTGAAGACACCCACTCCCCAAGCTGGGACAGCCGCTGAGGCCCTAATTACCCCCAAACCAGCACTTTAGGGGAGGAGGCGGAGGGGAGCGGGGTTCTCACGTTTCCCTGCCTCTCGTAAAAGGCTCTCCTCTCTAATTAGTCCCCTGTGGGTGTGAGCTGATTTTCCCTGAGCCCGGCCCGGCCTCCCCTGCCAAGCCCCTTGGGACAGGCTCCCTGCCAGCTGGGTGGGAGGGGTGGGTGGGCGGGGGGGGGGGTCCATGGTCCCGGCTCTCGGCATTTGGGCCCAATTATCTCCTCCCCCTTCTCAGGGGAACCTTTCAGAGCCCTCTCAGGGTGGAGGGGCTGGCGCTCCCCAGGGCGGCCTTCCCTAGAACTCGGGTCCGTCCCGGGAGGCCTCCAGTGAGGGCAGCCTCCTTCTAAGGGCCCTCGGGGGACTTGCAGGGAGAGTCTCAGGAAGGTCCCAGGACTGGCTGGCCTCTGTCCATGGTACCAAGGGAGACCCTCCCAGCCAAACCGTGCCGACTGATTCCCGCCAACACTGCCCGGCCAGGCTGGAGCAGAAGTGCCAGGTAAATGGGCACCGGCTGCCCGTCCCCATCCTGGACCCGGCTGGGCCTCCCACCGCTCAGGCCCCCTCCTCCCCGGGCCTCTCCCTCCCGTCAGGGGCTTGGAAGGCCGGTGGGCCTCCCCAGAGAGGCTCCCTCGGGTCCAGCTGCATCTGGGGCCTCTCAGGTCCCTTCCACCTCTGAGTGGCCCCACTTCCCATGATGCTTTTGCCCATCACTCTCCCTTCTACCCAGCTTGCTCCCCACACCATCATTTAGTCAGTCTGCTTTCCCACCCCTCTGTGCTCAGCTGCGGGCAATCCAAGGGCACAGGGCGGCCCTGAGGGGCACCGGGGTCAGCTGGGGAGTTAGCCGCATAGAGCCGTGCATGGAGGAGGTGCCCCACTGGACTCCTCCTGCACAAAACGAGGAGGCTGGGCCTCTCACCTCTGCCCTGTGCCCTGAGAACTCCAGGCTGAGTGGGAAGAGCTGGGTGGGCACTGCACCCCGGGCCTCATGGCCCCTCAGACACGGATGTCCCCCGAGGTGGGGCAGTTCCCTGGAGGGTGCCCCCCCCAGGCCAAGTGGGGTGACATGAGGCCGCGTGGGCTGAAGCAGAAGGGGAGCTGGGAAAAGCCATGTGGGAGGATGGGCTTGGTCCTGGAAAGTCCGGCTTCAGATCCTGACGCTGCTGTCTTCCATCAGAGGCCAGTCCCTTAGCCTCCCCTGGCCTCAGTTTACCCCTCTGTAAAATGAGGCGATCCTGGATCGTCTCCAGTTTGGTCCTCAGATATTTGACCTTTTACCTCCCCTCCCTTTTTTATGTATTTATTTTTATCCTCAGCCCTTAGCACAGTGCCTGGCATCCAGTAGGTGCTTAATAAATGTTGACTGCTGGGAATTAAACAACCAAAGAAATGGGCCCAAGCCCCCTTGGATGGCCTGGGCCACCCCTCAGAGCTTCCTGGCATGGGCAGCAGGCCCGATCGTCCCCTCACTGCCCGCGGGCTTGCTCTGGTTTCCGGGCCAGGGGAGGTCGAGGCCGGTCTGTGCCCCAGGCTCGAGCCAAGAGGGAGACATGCTGCCCGCCTGGCCATGGGGGGGGGGGGGAAGGGAGGGTAGCGTGGGGGCTGCCAGGGTGGGGCTGGTGCAAAGCCAGAGCCCGGGCGCCCGGAGGGAGGGACCCAGCCGGAGCGGCGGCCAACGTTAGCTCGGAGACGCCCGCCGGCCGGAACCCCACGTGCGCGCGACACCCCGCGGTGAGGAGGGCGACGTGGGCCCGGGAGGCGGAACCTGGGCTCCTTACCGGTGGGACCGCCGAGCCCTGCTCCTCTGTCAGAGGCAGGGGTCCTGGAGGCCTTGCAGACACTAAGCCGGCCTTGGTTTCCTTATTTGGGCCTGAGAGTCTTTCTGCCGCCTCCTGGGGCGCCCCCGTCACCTGCCCGCCCCCCAAAAGGGCTCCCTGCCTCCGCTCCCAGCCTCCTGGCCCCGCCCACCAAAATGCGCTCAGGGAGGATTGGGGAGCCCCGGTGCCTGTTCAGTCATTTCTGTTGCAAGGCTCCTTCCAGCGCCCCCAAAAGCACTGAGGGTGGCGGGGGCCCTTCTTGCTCCCCCTCGTTGCACCCCGTGTGCAAACGAAGCTCCCGGAAAGAAGCCAAAGGTGCAGTCACCTTAAAGGGGGGGGTCTCCATCACTCGCGGGGAAAGGCAGAATAAAGGCGCCGAGCCTGGCTGACAAGAGGCGAAAGTCCCAGGATTCTCGCCAGAGTTATGGTTGGGGAAACTGAGGCAGATGGCGGCAAAATGGTTTGGCCAGGTCATAGAGCAGATGAGTCTGAGCCGATTTGAACCCAGGACTCTGTCCATCATCTCGATTGTCTGTCTCTAATTCTCCCTGCCTCCCTCCGTCTCTCTCTCTCCCTTCACGTCTGTGTCTCCATGTTTATTTCTGCCTCATGTCTGTCTCTCCCTCTCCTCTCCCCCTCCATGTTTGTGTCTCTCTTCTGCCCCTCCATGTCTCTCTCTCCATGTGTCTCCATGTCTGTCTCCTCTCCATGTCTCTGTCTCTCCTCTGCCACCTAACTGCCCACACCGTGGGCAGACCCCAGAAAAGCCACTTCATTGTCCCTAACCCTTTGTCCCTGCAGCGCCATCACTGAGCACGCGCTGCAAAGAAGTCAAAGGCAGACAGAAGGCGCTTTCAAACATTTCCGGCAGCCAGTAAGCATTTATTAAGCACCAACTGTGTGCTAGAGAGCCTTGGGACTGGGACTACCACAAGACCAGGGACAGGCAGTCTCTGTTCTGGGGGAGCTTACAGCCCAGGAAGCAGGCAGGAAAACTGGAGGGGAGCGGGGCGCTGGGGTCAAGACAGGCTCAGGAGTGAGATCTTAGCTGGGCAATCGGGGCGCTGACAGGAGGGGCGGCGGCGGGATTGGGGGGGGCAAGGAAAATGCCCAGCGGGAAGTGGAGCTCCTTGTGTGAAGAGGAGCCTGTGGCCCGTGTTCCAAAGCTAGCCTGGGCCACATACTAGCTGTGTGATCCCGGCTCTGCCTCAGTTTCCTTCTCTGCAGAAGGGGATAATGGTCTGCTGCTGGCGGGCGGATGAAGATCAAATGAGGTGACAGCAGCGTGTCACCGTGGGGCCCGGTGGCAAAGAGGGGGACAAGCAGGGTACGGAGGGGGGGCGGCAGCCGGCCTGGGGGCAGAGTCCAGGGTTCAGCCCTTCAGCTCCTCCGTGTCGCCCTCTCGGGCTGTGCTCCCCAGCCTAGGTGCTCCAGGGAGGAGGCAGGAGAGCAAAGTCCCCTTGCCAGAGGAAGCCAGGAAGGCAGCCCTGCCCAGCCCTGCCTGGTCCTACCCCGGCCCTGGTCCTGCCTTGTCCAGTCCGGCCTGGCCTTGCCCTCTTCCCAGGGTCCCTGCCCCAACCCTAAACCTGCCCAGCCATTGTGGTCCCTCTCCCCTCCCAGGGGACCTCAGACAGAATGGGACCAGAGAGAGGAGGAGGGGGGAGAAGAAGGGGGAGAGGAGGAGGAGGGGGGAGAAGTCCGGACCCGCATCTGCAGCAGGAGGGCTCTTCTGGCCCGGGCGGCCTCTGCCGGGTTACTGGGTCCTCAGGATAACCGGACAGGGGCCGGAAGGTCAGAGTTGACTGTGGAGGGGCCTTCTTGTGCCAGGGACTCCTTCCTGGCCTTCCTCCTGCCTCCCCTCGTCAGTCCTGAAGCCAGGACCCTGGCCTCTGGTCCCCAGCCCCGTCCCCCTCCCCTATCTGCAGTGCCAGCATCCCTCCTGCCGCTGCATCCCGGGGGGTGCCAGACCGTGGACCTGGGCGAGGCGGCAGAGGTCGGGGCGCCCAGGCGTTGCCATGGAGAGAGCACCCACCCGTGTGTGCTCAGTGATTCACCCCCGCTCCTCCTGAGCAAAGGTCAGTGCTGGGGGGCAGAGGGGGCAGCCGGCCACCAGAGGCCCCTTGGGAGCAAAACACGGGGGCACCTCCCCAGGGGGTCCATCTTACAGGGGGGCACCTCCCCAGGGGCCCATCTTGCTGGGGAGGGCACCGAGGCTGGGTCTGGCACAGGGCTTGGCTCCTCAGGTCTGGAGGGGCCAGGGAGGTGGGGCCCCAAACCCTCAGCCCAGGCCGGCGGGCAGTGAGGGCAGTGCCCCCCTGGGACCCCCTGGCCCGGGCTCATGGCTTTGGTCTTGAATTCAAATCAATCCGCTCAATCAAGGGACTGCTGGGCCTGGGATGGCGTGGGCAGGAAACAAGCATGTATTAGGCGCTTACTGTGGGCCAGGTCCTGCCTGTCCCGAGTGCTTTACAAACAGCCCCAGGAGTCACATTTCCTCCGGTGGCCTCACTTTACAGCTGAGGAAACTGAGGCAGGCAGAGGGGAAGTGAGGGTCTGGATTTGAACTCTGATCTGCCTGCCTGGGGCGCCCCCTGGTGGCCTGAGTGAAAGCAGGCGCAGGTAGTCTCCCCAGGGCACCTCCCGGAGGGCGGCACCCGCCATTTACCCCTTTGTGAGGGCACTATCGGAAATCCTGCCGAGGGGGGCGCGGGGCCCGGGCGGGAGTGCTCCCCGATGGTCCTCCTCTCCACCGGCCTGGGATTCATCAATATTCAACCACCGGCTCCCCGCCTGCAGCCGCCATGACCGCTGTCTCGGGCGCTCTGGCCCTTGGGCTGCGCCCGCTCTGTAGCCCAACGCTGACCACTTCACAACCGGCTCTCCGAAGCCCCCTGAGCGGCGCTGGGTCCCGTGACCCTGAGCCCCCCCCGACCTCCCCCCCTTCTGCCTGGCTGTCCGGCCCTAGGGGCCGCTGGGGCTCCCACTGCCCGCCCACTTGTGGCCGTTTCCCCCCGGCCCCTGGGCTGCTCGTTGCCCTAACTGCCCCCCAACTGTCAGTGGCCCCCAGGGTTCCGTGCTGGCTCTCCCCGGGCCCGCCTGAGACTGGGGCCTCCCTTCCCACCTGCAGGCCGGGTGCCCGAGCCGGCTCTGAGGCCCCTCGGGGGGCCGGGGGCTGCCCCCCCTCCCTGTAAGTGCAGAAGCCCCCGGGCACCCCTGCTCCTAAGGGAGCCACTAAGGGGGGTAAAGGGGGGGCCCAGTGCCAGGCTCTGAGAGGCCACGGGAAGCGGGGGGCTCCCACTACTGACCAACACCCCATCCTCGGGCCTGCGATCGGGGACCCCCTGCTCCCCCAGAGGGCACTGCAGGGAACAGAGGGACCGCTGGGCCGGGGGCTCCCTCTGTGCCCCGATTTGCCCACGGAGCTCCTGCTCGGAGCCAGAGACAAGCAAGGTTTGCAGAGCGCTTTCTGTAGCCCCATCACGTCTCTGGGGGACAAACGGTCACCCCACTCCAGCCCCCCACTTACCAGTGAGAAAGCTGAGGCTCCGGGCCAAGGGAGCCAGGGCACGGAGGGGAGGCGGCTTCTCCCAGAAGGGGGTTACATGGCCCAACTTGGGGGGTCACACTGAGGCCAGGCCCCCCGGGGGGCTGTGCCAGGGAACGGGGGGCTGCCACTGGCCGGAGCCAGAGTGTCCCCGTGGGCCCGGGATTACGGGGGCACCCGCCCGCCTCCCTCTTGCTCCCCTTGGCCCTCACCAGCCCCCGGGGAAGGCCGAGCTCAGGGGCTGAGGATGAGGAAGATGAGGGCCAGAGCTCTGGAAGCGACGTCTCCCCATCTTACAGACGAGGAGAGGGGGGCAGCCAGCGGGCCTGGGCAAAGCCACTGCTGCCTCCGGGCCTCTCCTCACTGGGGGCATGAAGGGGTGCCCAGGGGTCAAGTCCAGGCAGGGCGGCTTGGGAGAGGCAGGCAGGGAGGGGGCCTTTGGGGGGGGGCTCTGCCTTACCCCCCGGGGATGTGGAGTGCGCATGTGGCCGGGTCACCCCGACAGACCGGGGGGGAGCTTGAAGCCAAGGGGTCCCCCACGAGCCCGCACAGGAGGCGGCCGATCCCCGCTAACGCCCGTCGCCCCACACAGGCGGAGTCCCCGGCCCGGCCCCCACTCCCATTTGGAGCTTCTGAAGCGGCGCAGTCAGGAACAGAGGCCACAGCCCCAGAGGAAGGGAACGGGCAGAGCAGCGGGCAGCGCCAGGGGAAGGCTGATGGGCACGGTGCCCGAGGCCTGATGCAGTCTCAGGACACCGCCTCAGTTTACGTACTTGGAAAGTGAAGAGTTGGACTCAGGACCTGCAAAGTCCCTCCCCACTTCAAGTCTGAGACCACCCCCCCCCAGAGACCCCTCCCCATGGCCACGGCCCTTGCTGGGAAGCCCCCATGGCCCAGAGCAGCCGGTCAGGGTGGACACTCGGGCCCCGCCCCCACTCCCTTAAAGGAGCAGGTTTTCTGGGGACCGGATTCTGCCCCTCGGAGCCAACCGAGGCCTCCTGATGCCCAGAGGAGAGTGGGGGGTGGCCAGGGCACCTCCCGTGGGGGCGCTGCACCCCAGGGGGCCCCAGCACAGGCCTGCTCCCCACTTCGCTCTCCTGCAGCCGTCAGCGGGCCCCCGTCTCCTCGGCCGGTCTCCCACGCCATGGGGAAGCCCCCTCCCCGCTGCGGCCTCAGTTTCCCCCTCTATAAAATGAGACACCAGCCTGAGTGGGCTTCTCCCCCCGACATTCTGCATTCCTGTGCCTGTGGTTTCCCGGGTCCGTGATAAGGACTGCCCGACACTGGCTCGGCACTCGACGCCTCCCTAGGGCGGCCCTCCCAGGAGCGCAAGGCGGGCAGTGCTGGTCCAGAGTGCCAGGGAGGCACCCGCCGATGGGCACGTGCCACAGAGGAAGGGCAAGGCTCCCTCATTCATTCACCCATTCAACAAACCCTCTGCCTACAAGGACTTGGTGTGTGGAAAGCGGGCTCGCGTTGCAGGCCATGGCGAGTGATGGGCATGGGATGCCCTCCCCCAGCCCCTGGGGTGCCCACCTTGCTGCCCCCCCCCATCCCCCATGTGCTCTCCTGTCCCTCGTCATCGGCCTCGGCTCCCATCGCCCCCCGGAGCGCAAGCTCACTGACGTGGGCTGGGCCGTGAGGATGCCTTGGATGGGCATCTCGACCCGCACAGGAGGGCAGCGCCGAGGACGGGGCCCGGCTCAGAGCAGGCGTCCGGTGTGGCGACAACCTGGGGTCCGACAATGTGGGAAACGCCCATTCCAGAGCGGCAGTCGCCCGGCCGGCGGAGCGGTGCCAGCAAACAGCTGGCAGAGCAGGCCAGGGCCGCCCCTTAGCCGCCACTCTAAGCGGGCACGCGGCTTGGAAAGGACCAAAGCAGGAGGAAGCCCCCGCGGCTCGCACAGCCACAGGGGGGTGAGACTGACCATTCCCCAGGGACCCGGAGGCCCCCGTCTCAAGGTGGCTGCCAAGTCACCGAGATGTCAGTGCGGCCGGGCGCTTCCTGGGCGAATGGGGCCAAGATGCCCCCCCCCCCCCAAGCTGCACCAGTGCATTGTTGGTGCAGCTGAGAAACGCCAGGCGGAAGAGGAGCCAGCAAGTCCGCAAACATGCCCCGAGGTCGGTGTCCGGGCCGGGAGACCCGTGGGCCGGGGATGCCCCCACAGAAGGCCCCAGTGGGTCCGCGATTGGGCCACAGAGCGGCCGAGAGCTCTGAAAGGGGGAGTCGGCCGGAGGAGAGAACGGGAGAAGCAAAGGCGGGCGCCGGGCCCCCCAGCTCGGACGTGACCTTCAGATGGACGAGAGGCAAAGTCACTCAATCTGAGGTCACCTCCCTCCTCGGGGACCGAGGCGGAGAGGTCGTGGGAGAAGGGGGG
>JAJPUD010020749.1:0-24128 GCA_023553655.1 Myrmecobius fasciatus | reverse complement strand
AAAAAAAACGTACAACATAATTTTAGTGACAGAAAGCACTCACAAATGTGGGATCATAATAGATCTGATGCAAGTCAGATTTGAACTGAACTTTGAATGATGGTAAGGTCCTAAGAAGCAGATGTGAGGAGGGAGTACAAGCCTAAGAAGGGGGCAGCCTGTGCAAAGGTATAGAGGTGGGAAATAACATTATAAGGTATTCTTATCCACAAGATAATGCAACTTCATGAACCCTAGGGGCAGCATTATGGCAAAGCTCCACTGAGCTACTAATTAGGGCAATTATTAGAATGGTAATAATACTAACAGTGATAATAATTAACAACCTAATAATCAACCTTATAATTACCAACTGGCTTCCTTCCAGAGGGACCAGACTGTTCATGACCGTTTTCTTCACCAGTTACAGATGGGCTTCTCCTGCAATTTAATACTTAGAGGCTCTAGAATAAGAAGCTACTGTGTTTCTCCAAAGCAGGAAATCATAAAGATATAGAATCACAATGCTAAGTGATCTCAGGATTCATCTGATCCAAAGTATTTCTGAACAAAAATTCTTTCTATAACATTCCCAACAGTCTCACCTCCACCTAATGACTATCTGTAATGAGATACTCACTAGCTCCTGAGACAATCCATCACTTTTGGATAGCCCTTATTTTTAGAAAATTGTTCCTTAGATAATTCTGAAACATGCTTTTTCTCCACTGCTCTCATTTATGCCCTCTAGAGCCAAACAGCATGAGTCCAAACCCTTTTTTCCTTTGATACTTTTCAAATACCTATCTAAGACAACTCTCACTTCTCCCCTTTTCTATGCTAAATATCTCCAAGATTTTCACAGGTCCTCATATGGTAAAAATTCTGAATCATTCAATATACTGGTTGCTCACCTTTGGATATTTTTGACTATGGTTCCCAAGCTGCCAGAACCAAAAACAAATTTGTTCAAATGCATGCAGGCAGAGCAGGACTATTATATCCCTTCCCTAGGAAACTATGAATTTCTTAATGTAGACTGATTGCAACAGCTTTTTTATATGTGTGGGAGAGGGGTTGGTGTCCTGTCAAGACTACACATTCAAATTGAGTTTGCAATCTGTTAAAATCCCTAGGTCTTTTTTTCAGATGAGTTGCTTCCCCTTACTTGAAATTGGGAAGTTGATTTTTTAACCCAAATGTTAGATTTAATATGTATTCCTATTAAAATTCTCCAATTAGATTGTAAGGCCCTTGAGGACAAGAATTAAAATCTGTATTTTTGTACCTCTCTCAGTCTTAAATAATGCACACAGGTGTTCAATGGCTACTAGTTTCACTTTATTTCATTTGTTAAGAGCAGATTCATTTTCCTTCCAAGTTATGAGGCAAGCTAAGAGGTTAGCCTTTTATTGTCCCACTGGACAGTACTGGAAAACACTTTGGGGACCTACCAGAATACTGCAGAGAGAACGGGAAAACTGATGTATTTATGTGAATTGTGAACTGTTTTCTGTGAATTTATTTCTTTTGCTTTCTCTTCAAAATTTCATTGTACAAGAAAAACCAGGAAATTTTTTTAGTAAATGTTACTGATGTATAACAATTAGGAGGAAAACTAAATGATATAAATCCCTGCAATTAACAACAGAGGCTCGAATGCCGGAATGCTGTCATTATCTAAGTACAAGAGACAGATTATCATGGATGGATTGCACAGCCCTTCCTTCACTCTCCTACCTTGGAAGATGTTCAGAATATGGGAGGCATTTGGGTATGTGTAGAAAGTTACATGGTGCCAGTCCACTGGGTTCTCCATTTCCTAGTAAGAGGATATTATGGAGAACCTAACTTTTTCTTGCTGGAAAGACTGATTAGCTACATCCAATATGGATTTATATTAGAGTTAAAACTGCCCTGGGCAAAATGCAGCATTTGCCACTTACCCTGAGGATAACTTGCAAACTTTAGGATTTTTGCAGGGGAAAGAGTCAGCAATGATTTGTGCCCTCTGAAAACCATACCATTGTTGGGTTTCATCCAGACTGCTTTGTGGAAATTAAAAGTCTCACTTCCTCTAACCCAATTTTGTTCAGATTCCTTTTCTGTAAAGAAGAAATCATACATCATTAGGAATAGTAGTTCCTAAAATCACTTGGGATCAAATGTCCCATCTCTTCAAAAAGTTCATTCACTCATTCATTCATGGTATGATATTCTAAGCACTATATGCTATACAAAAAAGTAATGCATAATCTGTGTATTCTAGTAGCTTTGTATCTCTAATAGTGACTTTCTTGAAATAAAAGGCTTTTCTGGGAGAGGAAATTCCAAGGAAAGATGAGAAGTAAGAACCAGAGGCATGATCAATAAATGGTAAGTAGTACAGTTTGGTTTGAGTCCAGTATGCTGGGAAAGGCCGACTAGATTATAAGGCTGAAAGGATAGATTGGAAACAGGTTGGAGAGGGCCCTGATTGCCAAATGAAAAAAGATGGAATTTTATTCAAAATATTGAAGATGTTTTAAGCGGAAGAATGAGAGAACAAGATCTCTACTCTGGCAGTGGTAATTAAGAAGGCTGGAAGGAGACAGAGGGACATTATGAACAGGAAAACTTGTTAGAAGAATTGAAATAGGTGAGGGATAACAAGGAGGAAGTAGGGAAAGTGGAAAGAAAGAGACAGATGGAGGAGACTTCAGCAGAAGTGAGAAACAGAGCCCCTCAGGCTGAATCATTCTCTTCTTGCATCACTCTTCATGTCCTTTATGGCAGCATTAAGTGAAGCAATATGGACCTCAAGTCTTGTGCTGAGAATAAGCCAGTCTACAAGCTCATTTCCTTTTGGGAAGCTGCATCTGTTTCTTCTTCCCCATTAAGAAGATCACTGTGCTGTTGTTTTTGTCCAGTTTCCATAGGTTCCCTATGCATTCCTCTGTTAGTCAAATTTTCTACCTTACAATCAGCAAAAGACCATATACAATGCTCTGAGGATTTTGTAGGGAAAGAAAATTAGAACTTTTCTTTGAATTTGAATGTCTCAAAGAATACCTGATGGACCCTCATCCTTCAAAAATCCAAGAACCTTCTAGTAAGAAGGCACTGTGCCCAGTGCTGGGGAACCAAAGGTAGAAGTAAGAGAGATCTTGTTCTTAAGAACTTTACAGTTTTATACAGGTGTGAAGAGAAAAGACAAATTTACAAGTAACTACGGCATAAAGAAGGATGTACCCAGTTCAAAGGAAAGATGCAGACAAGGTTCTATGAGAAATTTGAGGGGTCTGTCAAGGAGTGACTGAGCCTCAAGTGCAGCCAACAGATTTGGTTTTCTGTAACAGTTTCCTTTGAAAATTAGCCATTCTGGGGCAGCTAGATGGAGCAGTAGATAGAGGACCAGTCCTGAAGTCAGAAGTACTTGACTTCAAATCCGGCCTCAGAAACTTAATGCTTACTAGCTGTGTGATCTTGGGCAAGTCACTTAATTCCAATTGCCTTGCCAAGAAGAAAAAAAAAAGAAGGAGAAAATTATCCATCTGAATCACAAAAAGGAACAGAAAAAGACTGAAGATCTTGCTTTAGGCAACTTTATAATGGAAGGGTCATTTGGAAGTGGCCAGAATCATGCTTCTCATTCTAAAGGTATATGGGGTATACAGGTGTGAGGACGTGGGGAACCCTTTTTCAGGGGTGCTCATTCATCTTTAATGTCTACTTTCACCCAACTCTCATCTGGAACTCCTGGAAGCTGTAGCATGCCCAATAGTAACTCTGCAGTAAGTCATCTCAGCAGATGGGCTCAATCAGATTGAAGGTAGCCAAAAGATCTCAAACTTGTTGACGAGTGAGGTTTACCCCCAAGCATGTGAACACTTTCCTCAGTGAAATAGGCAGATGAGAATAATTTGCTCCAATAACTCTCAAAGTACCTAAAGCAGGCACGGTGGAGTGCTTGGAACTTAGACACTGAAGACTCTAAGGTCATCCACTGCATCCTGGGCCATCATCCAGTCATCTTGACTTTCATCCTGCCACTGGACTTTAGTGCCTCTGGAAGAGAGAGTGAGACTGGCAATTTTGTGCCACTCTGTCTCACTTAAATCCAACTCATTCACCCCATGATATCATTGGATCTTGGATCCAATGGTTCCAACCTTGGATATGCATTGGATCTCTTCAAAAACAAAGGAACAACCATGTCTCTACACAGCAAGTTGGTCTCTATCTGAGAGGAGTAGGTGAAAGGAAAGATGAAAGGAGCATTTTCACCCTACAAGTGTTCTAGCTTGTTGAGGCTATTACCAAGGTTAGAGAAATGATTAAGTTCTCCCACTCATTCCAAAACATGGAGCAGCAGCAAATGTTCTCTGAATGAATCAGCATGTAATAAATGTCACCTCTGGCCCACTAAAAGGTAAATAGAAAATCCAACATGTAATTCACATATATTCCAGTGCTTTATTGAAGGATGTGTTATAGCTGGCAAAATCTCAAATATATAGCAAGTTTAGGGAATGAGGAAGCTGTTAGGGCCCCCTTAGGTGCTTCCAGTTAAGGAGCAAACACCTCTAGGCCTTCAGACTTTCTCTTTCTCTACTACTCTTCAATATGTCAATACAAGCACTGAGCAAGACTTTGGCAGCAATTCAATTTGAAGCTATTTTGCTCTTGCTTACATGGATAAGAAACTATGCTTCTGATATGATTTACAAGAAGGTCTTATTCACTACTGACCTTGAAGATTCTGGAGCATTAAATGGCCCGGACACATGTGGCTGAGTTTGTGGACAGTCTTTTCTGAATTCATGATTAATCTTTGCAGCAACTTGGCTTTGATACATCTGATGTAGGAGGTGGTTATCTGAAGAGCATCTTGTTATGAGCAGGTTCTCATAATTAGCATAAGAATAACTCAAATCATTAGTCTTGAGAGGCAGCAGTTATCTCAAAGTTTATCCAGTTCAAGTACTAATAACTTTTTTTGAGAATGACTCCTATTTTTTTCTCAGTAAAAAAAAGCAGGGTTACTGATAACATTTTGATTTTCATTTATCTAAATTTTATTCACTGGAGGAATGACAAGAATTTCTATTTTTGATCTGATTCTATCAAGGAGGAGTTGGTTGTTAAAAGAAAGATGACAATAATCTTGGGGGCAATATAATTCTGTCTTTTAATTGGTGATCAAGGAGAAAAGTGGAATAGTCTAACACATCCTAGACATTGTGAGAAAGAAAATTTCAAAAAGTCTAAGAAACAGAATTTGTTGGCCTAAAATTTTACAACTCCCCAAAGGGGATGGGGAACCCTCAAGAATGAAATTCTGAAGATGGAAGTGAAAAATTATTTCAAATAGGAGGATAGGGGCAAGTTATTTGAAGAGATAACTTAATAAACTTTACTTTTACCAACTCAAATTTTAAAAAAGAAATTTATAGGAAAAAGAAATAAGGGCATATAATCAAAGAAGACTAAGAAAGGGTAGCATACTCTTGTAAGAATATTATCAGGATTATTAAAGTCCTTAGTGGTCTAAGATTAGCCATGGAAGCTAAGGATAACAAAACAGTTGGGGAGAGGGGCTAACTGGTTTTTGTTTTTGCTTTTTTAGTTAATTGAGATCAAGCTAACAATCAAAAAATCAACAGAGTTGTTCACTGGAATTTTGATTGATGATTCTCATGATTGAGAAAAGGTAAAACTGCTCAGCTCTAATT
Source organism: Myrmecobius fasciatus (assembly GCA_023553655.1). Taxonomy (NCBI): domain Eukaryota; kingdom Metazoa; phylum Chordata; class Mammalia; order Dasyuromorphia; family Myrmecobiidae; genus Myrmecobius; species Myrmecobius fasciatus. The sequence goes on along the minus strand of JAJPUD010020749.1, from coordinate 18,435 downwards.
TTGATCATGTTTTCTTCTTCAAAGATTGATCTTTGATCTAGAAAAGTTAAAATAAAAAATGGTTAACAGGGAATTGAAACAGAATAAATAAGGAAATGGTCAAAAATACATAGCCCCTTTGAAGAGTTCAATGCCAAATTTGAAGCGTGCAAGGTCAAGTTCAAAGAGTTGGCTCAAGACCAAGACAAGCTACATCTTAAAATATTGAAAGCAATAGCAGATGGGGATGCTTAACTATTCTGTGATTTTGAAAGTTCTTGAAGGGAAGCTAAGTGGTGCAATGGATAGAACACTGGCTTTAAAGTCAGGAGGATGAATGTTCAAATCTTGCCTCAGATATTAGCTTAGATATAGTGACCCTGAGCAAATTGTGTTTTAACCCTAATTGCAGAAAGAAAGATACAAATAGACTTTAGTGAATGAAAGATGTGCTACAGAATCGTAGAAAGACAAAGAAGAAAAAGTATGTAGTCCCTAATTTACATAACAAGTTTGACTGATTCATCACAAAATCTTACCACAATATTAAAGGGATAATGTATAAGTATTTAGAAAGAAAAGCAGGGATCACTAAAAGCCAGCAAGTCATCAAGAACAAGTCATGGGGCAGCTAGGTGGGACAATGGATAGAGTGCTGAATCTGGAGACAGGAGTTCAAATCCAGCCTCAGACATTTGACACAAACTAGCTGTGTGAACCTGGACAAGTCACACGAGACCCCGATTGCCTTGCCAAAAAAAAGAACAAGTCATACCAGATTAATCTTGTTTTTAAAAACAGGGTTACCACATCAAAGTTTTTCCAGTTGTTGTTGTGTTGCTATGAGATATGGAATGCTAAAGTTGCCAAAGAATTGAAAATCACCTAGAAGGCAATGGAAAGGTACATTGTGGATTTAAGCAGACTGTAACACATTATAACCAGGATTACAAAAGCAAAGTGGAGTAAAGGACATCATCAAAAACTGTATGTGGGGAAAAAAGAGGACCTGATCATGTGATGAGACAAAGGAATAACTGATGGACAGCATGTAAACTCCATAATTGTCATCATGTTGTCAATATGAATAGAGGAAAGCCCCTAGTATGTTGGATATTCAGCCATGGAAAACTTATGGGAAAACACAGATGACTTGCAGAGGACCGATTGACATGGATCACAACCCATATTTATGGGGAGAAAATTCAGATCTGTGAGATGACCAATTCATTTTTTAATATTTTTTCCAATTACCTGTGAAAAATTTTGACATTTTTAAATTTTTGAGTTTGGAAATTCCCTCGATCCTTACTTCCCCACCATCCATCCCACCCCCCGAAGCAATTTGATATAGGTTAAACATGTACACCATACAAAAACACATTTCCATATAGGTTTCAACATAGGGGGAAATACCACAAAAAATAAAGTTTAAAAAGTATACTTTGGTCTGTATTTGGACTCCATCAGTTATTTCTCTGGAGGTAGATAGCATTTTTTCATCATGAGTATTTTGGAATTTTCTTTGATCATTGTCTTTCTGAGAATAGCTAAGTCATTCACAGATAATCTGCTGTTATTGTGTATGATGACCTTCTGGTATTATTTACTTCACTTTGCATCTGTTCCTGTAAGTCTTTCCAGGTTTTTCTGAAAGCATACTGGTCATTATTTCTTATAACACAACAATATTCCATCACAATCATATACCACAATTTATTCAATCATTAACCAACAAAAAGTCTATCACTCTAGCTCCTTCACCTTCTATACAAGCTGCCAACCTTAATCTTCTGAACTGAGGCTTTAATAAGGCTACTATAACAGAAACTAACCACTATTCATAAGAATTAAACAGAAATTCCATAGTCTCAACCTATTCTACCTCATGGTTGCAATGGATTAGAAGTCTGGCTTTGTGTTCTCCATTTTGGGGAAGGGACTGGTAAAAAGCCTATCCTCCCTGCCTCCATTTCATTTTGGGAGAAACAGAGCCAGTCAAAGTAGATGAGTAGACATGGATGAATTATGAAATAGCATTACGTTCTCTCTCTTCTTTTAAACCCACCCCTCTTTTAAATTTCCCTATTGTTGACATCCTTCAAGTCACCCAGTTTTTTGCAACTTTGATGTCATTTTTGACTCTTCACTTCTCTCTCACCCCATGTCCACATATCCAAATTAACTGCCAAATCTTTTTTTGTTCAACATCCTCTCACCTCTTTCCCCTTCTTTCCACTCACACAACCACTGCCCTAGAATGGAACTTCATAACTTCTCACTAGAAAGATTGCAATATTTTTTCCAATTTGTCTTCATGCCTTCTCTCTCCCCATTCCAACTCATCATTCATATAGCTGACAAATACTTTCCCTAATATATAAATCTGACCAGATTATACTCCTATTCAACAAATTCCAGTGGCCCCCTCCAGATTCAAGCTTAAATACTATTTCATTGTTATCTCATCCTTTCAAAATGTCTTTTTGTATGTGTTTTCAATTTATATAATTACTGAACAGTAGTACATATATGTATATATAAGTAAATATCCATATTGGGATTGCATGCTCATTTTTTTTCTGAGTATGTCATCAAAAAAGTTTGGAAAAGTGTTCTAAAGCATCATTGATCAAAAAGTGGTTCTCACAATCCTGTGATACAAGATAGATCCCCTTTCAGAGGATCTGCAAGGTCAAAACTATTTTTCATAATAATATTAAAATTATTTGTTTATTAAAATTCTCCCTTTTCCAAATACCTCTGTATGAGGCTGGATTTTCTTTATTATTTCAATAGGGAAAGGAAATGGAAATGAGCACCTATATAATGACTACTATGTGCCAGATATTGTGCTAAATGCTTTTCAAATATTATCTCTTTGATGTTCACAAAACATTTGATGTAGGTGCTGCTATTACCCTCATTTTACAAATAAGGTAATTGAGGCGAACAGAGTTTGAGTTATTTTCACAAACATATTAAGTGTTTGGGGGTCATATTTAAATTCAGTTCTTCCTGACTTCAGGCCCAGCACTCTATCTACTTAGTTTCCCAAGAGAAACAATACATCACAACAGATTGAATGCAGAAGTAGATATGAAAATCCATCTTCCTTCTATTAAGGCAGATATAAAAAGGATTTGCAAAAATACATTAAACAGTATCATTCTCAATTATCTTTTGAAAAATATAATTATTTTTCATAATGAATCAACCAATAAACATTTATTAAGTGCCTACTATGTGCCTAGGTTAAGGCACTCTAGGCTAAGCTCTGGAGATATAGAAAGAGGCAATCCTTGCTTCAAGGAACTTGCAATTTAATCAGGGAGCTAATATGCAAACAAATATAAGCTACATGCAATGTAAATAAGAAATCATTGAAAGAGAAAAGCCATTGGAATTAAGAGGGCTTGGGGAAGACTTCCTGTAGAAGATATTTTAGTTGGTACTTAAAGGATGTCAGGAAGGTCAGTGGTCAGAGTGGAGGAGGGCTGGAATTCCAGGCATGGGGGACAAACAGAGAAAATGCTCAGAGCCAAAAGAGGGAATATTTTGTTTGTGGAACAGCCAGGAGGCCGATGTCACTGGATGGAAGAGTACTTGTTGAGAAGTAAGGTGCAAGGAGACTGAAAAGGGCCAAATAGAACAATAGTATTTACAGACAATAGGATGATACCAGTGTTTATTGAATAGTGGAATAGTATGATCGGAGGTACTCTTGAGGAAATTCACTGAATTGATTGAACTATATTGAATTAAATTTAATCCAATGGTCTAATTATACAGAATAGAACACTGAAGTCCCAAGAATTGAAGTGTCTGAATGAAGGATTGGAATGGAGAGAGATTTGAAGCCCTATGACCCTTCAGCAAGATATTACTGTAATCCAATCATGAAGTGATGAGGGTCTGCACTAGAATGGTGGCAGTATTGGGGGGCATTCAAAGGTATTGCAAAGGTGAACTTGGCAGGCTTTGGCAACAACTTGGAAATAGGGATGAGAGATAGTGAAGAACCCAGGATGACTCCTAGGTTGAAGCCCAAGGGACTGCCCTCTATAGTAATAAGTTAAGTAGGAGGTGAGGAGAGTACAAGAGGAAAGATGGCAAGTTCTATTTTGGACATACTGAGTTAAGAGCCAACTCAAGGTGTCTGAGAGGTGATGGGGGATTGTGAATTGGAAATCATAAAGATTTATTTATGTTAACATATAATGGGTTTGCTATTGTTGTGGGTATATACTAAAAGCTTGTTGATTGATTGATAATTTTGCAACTTACTATCTATGCAGTATTAGGCAGGTTGCTTCATCTTCCTGAGCCTGGATCTCTCCATCTGTAAAATCGAAGTATTAGACAGTCTCCCTTAGCTCTAAATCTTTGGATATTGTGATTACTCCAGTCCAATCTGTGTCCATGAGCTTTGATCAGGTCAAAGGTTTCATTACAATCAACTCTTCTGGTTGGCCAAAAAATTCCCGTGGAATTAATCAGCAGAAGATACATCTGGGCATCTCAGATTCTTTTGACCTTCAAACACTATAATCTATATACTTTAAAAATTTTTGATTACATGGATTAATTTTTAAATTTCAGTAACACAGAGGTCAGTAGTGTCTCTTCTCTTGTTACAGGCTGCCTGAATTTCTATTTGCTTCAAGAGGAAAGTGGGCAACAATATATAGTGGTATATTGATTTCCTTCCAAGGACCAGATCGCCAACAATGAGGTCCTGGCATCCAGCCAGTTCCCAAGCTCTGAAGCATCGTTTACAATGAAACAGTCTAGCTAGACTTGGCCCATACAGAAGATAGAAGGTAGAGACTTTCTACTGAGGCCAAAAATGGATCTGGGGAATGGCATAGCTCTATGGGTGTTTGATTAAGGTTTCTCAGCAGTAGAGGTAGCAGGAGAGAGCAAACTAGGCAATTTCTTGCCAAGATAGCAGACAGATGTATACAAAATTATAGGTCAAGAAATGAGGGAAAACAACTGTAAAAATGGGATTGGTATGCCAAGCCAGTAGCACAAGTGAAAGAGACAGTATGGATACAACAGAAAAATCATAGGAAATAGAGTCAAAAAACCTGGGCTTGACTCTTCAATCAGTCAATCAATTAAACATCAAGTAAGCTTCTACCATGTGCCAGGTACTGTTCTTACTAAATGCTGAGGATACAAAAAAAAGGCCAAAGGCAGCCCCTGCCCTCAAAGGATTTATAATCTAATTGTTAGTCATTTGACTTTAGGGACATCACTTCAATTCTTGGGACATCATTGTTCTGTTCTGCATAATTAGATCATTGGATTAAATTTAATTCAAAATAGTTCAACCAACTTTTATTAAGAACTTAAAATATATAAGGCACTATGCTATGCACTAGAGATACAAAAACAAGATAGTCCTGCCCTCGAGGAGTTTACAGTTTATTGGCAAATATAATTTTACCAAAAAAAAAGTTGAATGAACATAAATTTCAAAGCACTACAAAATATTTTAACAGGGAGAGGAGCTGACAAATGGGAGATTAAGGAAAACCCTCTTATCCAGGTGGCATTTGAGATAAAATTTTAAATTCATCAGTCCTTCCATGTCTAAATCCTGTGATGTTATGCTCATGACTAACTGATCTATAAAGTTTCTATATCATTTTGACCTTATATCATACTCATATACTGGGAGAGTCCTAATTCTGAATTTTGTGTTCCAAATTTTTTTCTCCATCCTTTCTTCCCATCCCCTCCCCTAGAAGGCAAGTAATCCAATATATGTTAAACATGTGCAATTCTTCTATACATATTTCCACAATTATCATAATGCACAAGAAAAATCGGATCAAAAAGGAAAAAAAATGAGAAAGAAAACAAAATGCAAGCAAACAACAAAGGTGAAACTGGGTTGTGATCCATTTTCGGTCCCTATAGTCCTCTCTGTGGATGCAGATGGCTCTCTCCATCACAAGTCTCTTGGAATTGACCTGAATCACATCATTATTGAAAAGAGCTGCATCCATCAGAATTGATTGCCACATAATCTTATTGCTGCCATGTATAATGATCTCCTGGTTCTGCTCATTTCACTCAGCATCAGTTCATGCAAATCTCTCCAGGCCTCTCTGAAATCATCCTGCTGGTTGTTTCTTACAGAACAATAATATTCTATAACATTCATATACCATAATTTATTCAGCCACTCTCCAATTGATGGGCATCCATTCAGTTTCCAGTTTCTTGCCACTACAAAAAGGGCTGCCACAAACATTCTTGCACATGTGGGTCCTTTTCCCTCCTTTAAGATCTCTTTGGATACAGGCTCAGTAGAGACACTGCTGGGTCAAAGGGTATGTACAGCCAAAGATCTCTTTCGCTAACAGATCATTTTCACAGAAAAGACAGTGCCTTAGAGACAGATAAAGATCCTGGAGCACTGCAGTGGGGAGGGAGCACAACCTTGGCATGGAATAGGCAAATGCACAGAGGTGGGAAATGGCAAGTCAAGTTCAGGAAACATCTAGTTATTCATAGAGCAGATAAAAAAGAGACAGATGAAATGAGGCTGGGGAGGTAGGTGGGAGTTAGGACCTTAAATGGTACCCTTCATTAAGGAGCTTGCAGTTAATCCTGGAGGCAGCAGGGAATCAATGAAAGTTTATGAATAGGAAAAGGATATAGTCGAGTCCTCAGAATATTCCTTTGGCAACTTGGTGAAGGATGGATTGGAATGAAGGTAAAGCTGGAGGCAGAAAATCTAGTGAAAAGGCTGATTGTTCTCCCCTGTGCAACTCTGCCCAGGAAAAGCCCTACCTGCCTTTTCTTACGATTATTCCAAACAATGGCAAATTCCCTATGGAAGTACCTCCAATTATTCTGGTAGTTGGCCACAGCTCTAGATTTTGTGTCTAGATCATGCAAAAAAAAAGTCTTGATCACAGAGACTGGCTGTAACATCTCACTGCTTAGTTGATAAATGAGCGCATTGCTTATTGACAAGTGGACAATTTAAAAGTCAGCCTTTCTTGGCTACCCGAGAGAAAGAGGAAAAGGAAAATGACTTCACTTCTCATCTTCAAACTGAGTTTTTCAAAGATTTCCTGTGGAGGAAGTAATGAGAATATGATTGCCCCCATTTCACTCAAATGGATTTATAATCCCCTGGATAGGCCTTCCACAGAGGCAGCCCCCAGTCATCTGCTCATCTGATGTGACTCTTCTCCATGTTTTCCCATAGTTCCTCACAAAGGGGCCATCAAAGACACTGGAGGTTTACCTCATTTTGTGGGATACAGGAACTGTCCAAGTGTTAGGTCTCAGTCTCATCACCCCGTATGACTGCCCCAAAATCTTTTGCTTATAAACTTTTTTTTTCCTGGCATTAATTCGGTCCATTTCTCTCATTAGTCCTTGTCACCTGCTGTAAGCTTTTCTGTTAATTTTAGTTTCATATAAACATCATTGGAAGGAGATTGATATTAAAAAGATGATCCTTTATTCCTAGGGAAAACTGGGGGCCGTTAAAAGAACTTGGCAGCTTCCCATTTTACACATTAGGACATGAACGCTCAAAGAAGTCAAGGGCTTTGCTATGTGACTTGCTCTGGGTCAAACATTAGGGTGCAGGGACTATGACCTACCTCCATCCCAATGTTTTTGAATGGGGTATCCTTGATTGATGGAAGACATCTCTCTAGACAGTCACTCTGAGCTCTAGACAGGGATGCTACTATGAGAAGCAGACTGCCTGGGAGCTGGGCATAAACTGCCTTTCTAGACTGAGCTCCACTGCTGTGGAATCCTGAACCCCACTCCAGATGCAAACAGTTCCAGAAACAAAAATGACAAAATTCACTTCAGGCAGGATTCTCTCCCAAATAGCACATGGATCTTTTAAAACCTCAGTGGGATTTATTAGAGAGGTGCCCATTACCATCAGCATGTTTGCACTTGTGTCATTATTTCCACTGTGAACTCTTGCTTTCAGTCTGCTTTATAACCCAGCCTGTGTCTAGTGAGCAGTGAATGCACAAACCTTTCTCAACTTTTAATATATGTACAGTAGCACACACTACCTACATATATATATACACACATACACATATATATTTATAGAATGACCTATAATATTTGTCCTCACTAGAGCTAAAATTGGAATAATCACATTCAGCCAGTTAATTGGCATCTGCTTGGGTCAGGAAGCACTTTTTTCCCCTGGATTATACAGCAAGTACATTCAAACTCTCTTCACCTCTTCCCAAAGCTGCCTGAGGCTGGGGGGGCTTTTCTCTGAGACAGCAGCTCCTTCATTCCCGGGTATTCTGGGACCCTGCCATCTCTACTGGCAGGAGGGCACCTATCCACTTAACCAGATTTAAATTAAAGACCAGAATTTGCATTTGGTCCCCTTGGGGGCTGGCTCAGTGACCTAAGCTTCAGGTTTGAAATACCTCAGCTCCGGGGAACTGAAGGTTCCAATCCCAGGAGGATCTCCATAGCTCTGGCATCCTTCCGAGACAGATCATTTGAATAAATGCAATTTACTGAACGGAGACCTTTCCGAGGAGCCCTCAGGAAGGAATAGTGTGTTAGGTCTATGGGGACTGCATGTTGGGTCAGGGTTTTATAAGGGCTTTCCCAGTGTCCTTGGCCAAATGTCAAGCCCATACCTGAAACTTTGAAGGAAACTAAAGAAAGTTCACAAAACAATCAGTTGATCACAAAGACTCTCTCGTTCTTTATTTTGATCCAAATCTCAATACTTCCTCCCCCTACTTCCCTCCCACTTCTCCAAGCTTTTTCTTGGGTTTTGAGATTTCCACCTTATTGGGTTTTTTTTGTTGTTGTTTTATTTTTGTTTTCTTTCCTACAAAGGCCTTTGTTTGGGCTGATGAAATGTTAAAGCTGGATGGCACCCCCTTCCCAGCCTGCCTCCTCCCTCCACCCTGAGGCTCATCTGCCTACAAGCTGTCCAGACAAATGTTTTGCTTCCAAATGTTATTTACACTGGTACAGTCTAGTTATAAGCATAGCTATTCCTCGAGGGCATTTATAAGCTGATTCAGCCAAACTGAGTCCTCCATTCCACCACCCCAGCTCCAAACTAAACGTCCCTGTACCCTTTATTACATCTTTTTACAGGAAGAGTCAGACTGAATTTATCTCGGAAACAACCCTGTCCTTCCTCTCTTTTCTCCACAGCTGGTAAAATTATAGACTCTTAAAGGAGGTTGAAGGTCATCTGATCTACCTTCCAAAAAATCCCTTCGGAAACATTTCCAACAAATGGTCATCTGACCTCTCTTGGAAGACTTCCCTCTGAATTACGTCTTATTTTGAGGTGGCCCTAAGAGTTAGGAAGGTTTGGGGTTTTATTTTCCTTTGATTGAGCAAAACTTTGCCATGGAAACTTCCACCCATTGTTTCCAATTTTACTCTTTAGAGCTAAGCAGAAAAAGTCTGATCCCTCTTTCACATGACAGCCCTTCAAATGCTTGTTGATAGCAACTATTTTCCTTCCTCGTGCCCCATTCCCCCAGCTTTTTTTTTTTTCCCTGGGTTAAATGTCCACAATCCATTCCACCGTCCTCTGGCCTGATTTCAAGTCCTTTCACTTTTCTGGTTCTTTTTGAACAAACTCCAATCAGTCGGTCAAGTCAGTATCAATAGGTATTTATTTAATAAGCACTATATACTAGGTTAGGCGCGGTGCTAAACTGCAGCTTGTCAGTGTTCTTCCAAAAATGAAGTGCCCCAAGTTCTGGGGACTTAGGAGATGGCATCTCTTCTGGCAGCCATAAAAGTAGGACAAGATCATAGGGGACACAAAGTGTCCCAGACAGAACGGAGACATGAAGCTTCCTTCAGGGATGGCAGGATACTACAAAAAAAAAGCATCATAGCAGGTTTGTTTTATGATTTTGTCAAGAACCAACCCTGCCCACAATTTCTAAAGTTCCTTCCCCCTTGCTTTGTTCTGTATTAAAAAAAGGGGGGTGGAATGGGAGGATTCTAGAAAGATGGCAGAGTAGATCAGGAACTTTGAGCTCCCCAAATTTCCACATATGCACAAACACACAGAAAGACAGAACTTTGCCTCAAAGTAAATACAGAGCAGCAGAAATAAACAGGAATTGGGGTAAAGCGGTCGCCCTTCTAAAACAACTTAAGAAGACCCCAGAAAAGATCAGACTTTGAAGGTTGCAAGTTTGGCTTGAATAAAGTCCAAACACCTCCAGGCTAACTCTGCAGAATCCACAAACCATAAGTCCTGGGGGCAACTGGGCTGGGAGGCAGCCTCAGCTTCAGGAACTTCCACTTCATGGACTGTGTTTTGGGTTGGATGGCTGAGCAGAAGATTGAAAAAACCTTTGAAGGACATCAAGCACAGCTCTGACTTGGTCTCAAGGCTTCCTCACAGACCGGGTGAATGCAATAGCAGAAGGGCAGGGACCTTGCTGGCTTACACAAGAGCAGAATCACTGGTTTCAGTTCCAGGGCAGAGAAAAGCTGAGAAGCTTTGAAAACAATGAGTAGTCTTTATTATATTGGTTTTCTTGAAATGGAAATTGATTATTTTCTATTAAATCCTTTCTTGTGTTCTGCTATATACATGGAAATGTTCTTCCCCTCCTTTGTATTTAAGTTTAAAATAATAAAACATTTGCAAAATTAAAAAAAGGGGAGGGGAACATTGTCTTTAGAGCCATGAATCCCCCTTAGCACCTTTGGGAGTTGGGAAGTCCCAGGTCTAGAATAAATAGACATGATACGGAGGGGAGGTTATCACCAACAGGTAAGTTGGCAGCAAAGCCAGGAACCTAGTCAGAGGTGAACAGTCCCTTTGTACCACAAAGGATCGAGTGTTCTGGGACAAGTAACAACATGATACACCTTTTTTTGGCCCATTTTTTTCCTTTCAGGGGACCCTGCCAAGTCAACCATGTAACTTGGCACTTTTGTAGTCCTATCGGTAAAGTCAGTTTCACTGTGGAAATATCCAGTTAAATCAACCCTCCAAATAAGCAGACCTCTGACTAGAAGGCAGGTCTATCTGATTGGGTCTCCGGGACTGTATCAGCTCTGACGCTTAGGGATGGAGGTGATATTGGCTCCCTCATACTTTCTTGATTCAGATCAAAAGTTGGAAATAGCTCTTTTTGTTTTGTTTTCCCCTGAATACTGACAATGAGTAAGCAACAGGTCTTTCCGGTCTGCATTTCCTGCTTGGGGAAGTTGATACCCTCTACCAGGTGAAAGTCTTGCCTTGAAACCTAGAACAGAAGCATATCTTGGGTCACTTCTTGCTTGTGGGTATACAATGCCTGTAATAGCTCTTATCTGAACTAAATGGGAACCGACCAGCTCATTGTTCAAGAAATGAATGAATTGGGGGAAAATAGCACTGTTATTTCACTGGATATGGCAGCTCGGTGGCAACATTACTGCCTTCACACCTGTACAGTGGTATGGTATTGAAAAAAACGAACAAACTTTGGGGACTGCATTCTGACACTTCTGGTTGTTCATCAGCATTATCACCAACCCCCCCCCCCCCAAATGCATGAATACAGGTGAAAAAAACAATACTCAAGGTCTCTGGGGCAGTTAGAGCAATTAGAGAAAATGCTGAGCTTGGAGTCAGGAACATTCATCTTGAATTCAAATACTAACTGTGGGATCTTTGGCAAGTCACTTAACCCTGCTTGCCTCAGTTTCCTCATCTGTAAAATGAGCTGGAAAAGGAAATGGCAAACCACTCTAGTATCCTTACTCAAAACCCCAAAACCCAAATGGAGTCATGAAGAGTCAAGACACAATTAAAAAACAACCGAATAAGAACAAATCCAGGCTTATGTGCTGTTGCAGACAAGTGTTTTTTACCTATATCTTATTGAACTTATTAAGTTTCCTGCATCCACTTTCTTCTGCTATAATCTGTCTCTGGTTTTCTCTGTCTCTGTTTCCATCTCTCTTTTACTTTTTTGTCTAATTGCCTTTATATGTCTGTCTCTGTCTCTGTTTCTCTCCGTCTCTGTCTCACAGAAGATAGTTCTGATTGAATACAAGATATAAGGTTTCTCTCTCTCCATCTATGAGCCACTTACCCCCTCCTACTCCAATCCCAGCAAGATGGGGACAGGGAGTTCCTCCAAGAGGAAGTGTCAACATCAAGGTCAGTCCCTGTGGCTTAGAAACCATTACATAACCTTTTAAGAAACCAAAAAACTTTATTTAGAGGACTCTTTAGCAACTAACATTACAGGAACGATGAATAAGTTCTCATGTTCTTCTGCTTAGGGATATACACCACTTAGGCAATATAATCAGACAAGTGGGGTGGGAGGAATAAGACCCTACAAAGTATTCCCAGGTCTGGAACGAGCCTCTTTCCTGAGTTCTCCCAGTCTTCAATATCCTTCCAAGTGACGAGTCGAAGCCAATGGTCCAGATGAACAGATTCCCTTGTGCGCATTCAGAGCTTATTTCTCTATTGAGTTTCCCTTACCCCTTCTTCTTTTATCCTCCTCCACAAGTATAGCCAGTGACTCACCAGATTAGCCACATCCTCAGATGGGCCCCAGCTTATTATTTGTCTTGCCTTCCTCAATCTTGTACAGAGTTGGGATAATTATAATGTATGGAATGAGTTAACACAGCCCTTTAAAGATTCCATTTTCAACAGGTAACAAACAAGGCAACATGGCCAAAGAAACTATCTTCAGGAAAACATTCTTTGCCCTATAATATACCATTTGCTTGATCTGTTTCTCTGTGATTTAATCAGGAGTGGTAGAGGCCTTTTGTAGATTCAAAATCTATCACTATCATTTCAATGACCCAGTTAATCACTTCCCTCCCACACCTTCCCCATCACAGTTAGGAAGACCATCATTCTTGTAGTTCACCAGGTTGTTTAACAGATATTTTGGCCTTGAGTAATTTAAATGGCCCATGGGATTCTGCCAGGCCTTCCTGTGCACTGACACATCTCTATTCCTCTTCATTTCAGAGCCTTCCTTATAACCCAGGCCCTTTTAAGAGCAATCTTACTATCATGGTGTTCTCTTCCTAGTCCCCCATGCTTTAGATCCTCTCTATTCCAGTCCATCCTACACATTATCTCCATCTTAGATGCTGGTTGTTGTTGTTTTAACTCTATCTCTGCCCCTTTGGAATTGCAAGAACTCCCTGTCAAATTGAAATTCCTTTATTATCCTATTTATGAAATCCTGTTTGCCTCAGTTTTCTCTTCTGTAAAATGAGCAGAAGGAAATGGCAAACCACTTCGGTATCTTTGTCAAGAAAACCCCAAATGGAGACATGAGGAGTCCTTTCAGAGAAACTCATGGATGAAAAGCTGGAGAGCCCTTTCCAGATCATCCATCTGGCTCTCAAATCGGACAAATGAAGGTGTAGAAATCACTTGCCCCATCACACAGACAGCAGATGGGTGGCCAAACTGAGGTTCAAGCCCAGGCTTTTTACCACAACCCAATCCACATTCTTCACTCCTCTTTATAATTAAATCATTTCTAAATGCCCACCTCAAGGCTTCTGCCTTGGAAGAAACTTTTATCTCTTCTCTGCCAATCAAACGTCATCACTTCTTGTAAAAACCAAATGTAAACATCTTCCAAAAATTGTTTCCTAATCCCATTGTTCTAATTTTTGCTTCCCTCACTATTTGATGAGTTCCCCCCCTATTATTGTTTTGCTTTTTTTTTTTTTGCTGAGACAATTGGGGTTAAGTGACTTGCCCAGGGTCACACAGCTAGGAAGTGTTAAGTGTCTGAGACCAGATTTGAACCCAGGTCCTCCTGACTTCAGGGCTAGTGCTTTCCCCCTATTTTTATCATATGTCCTTTGCACTTATTTTACAGAGTCACAGAATCACAGAATTGAAAGGAATATTGTAGGCCCTGTAGGCCACCAGTTCCTGCACAGAAATCCCCTGATGGCATCCCTGATGAAGAATTTATTTAACCACTACTTAAAGAACTCTAGTCCTGGGAATTTTAGCACTTTTTGAGGCAGTCCATTTTACTCCTGGAAAATTTTACTTTGGGGGAAGTTTTTTCATTTTATTGAAAAGCTGATGATGACAATGATGATAAAAGCTAACATTTATATAGTTTTAAAGCAAACTTTTAAATTTATTTTAAACATTTATTTAAAAAAATTTGAATCCCAAATTCTTTCCCTTCTTCCAGCCTTTTCTCTACCATTGAAGAAAAAAAAAAAAACCAATATACCAACTACAAATGTGAAGTCATACAACATATTTCCATATGCTCTAAAGTTTTTTTAAAAACATTTTACAAATATTATCTCATTTTGTCCTCAGTACAATTTTGGGAGGCAGGTGCTATTATTATCTTCATTTTCCAGATGAGAAAACTGAGACAGAGCAAAGTTAAGTGATTTGTCTGAGATCAGAGCTGTCTGAGAACAGATTTGAATGTTGCCTACATGTCTAGGACTCTATCCCACTGGGTTACTTAGCTGCTTCTAAATTAAAATTTCCTTTTCTGGTACCTCTATTCAAGTTCCACTTGTTGGCTCTTCTAGAGTCAAGAAGAATAAATTTAATTCCTCTTCCATATAACAGCAACTTATACTTGAAAAGCTCTTCTGTCCCCCTCCTCCTCAGTTACTTGAACTGATTCTTGAAGATGGTTTGAGTCCCTCCCATCCACCCCCCAAACCTCTCCAGTACATCCTCTGGTTTATAAAGTAATATTCCTAAAACATGGTGCCCAGAAGTGAACACAATATTCTGAACATCTGTCTAGGGCAGAGCAGAGCAGGACTGTCACCTCCTTTGTCCTTGGGACTACGCCTCTCACAATACAGTAAGATATCAGAAGACTCTGCTTGTCTTGTAGCCTAAGGCATTGTTAACTCACAATGTATTTATGGTCCTCTAAAGATTTCTTTCTTGTGAAGTGTTATCTAGTCCATCCCTCCCATCAGTTCCTCCAGGCCTGGTAACTTGAGTTCATGGAAGTCTGTTAGGTGTCAAGTCCTTGGTGGCCATATTTATTCAAGATGTACTACTCAGAAATATATTCTCCTTGGTAGAGAAAACATAATTTTAGAAGAGTTAAGTAGTTCTGCTTTTACTTGCCATACTTTTCTCATTCATTTGGATCATCAACCTTACATTTTTCTGATTTTTTTCTTTAATGTTAATGTAGACTAAAAGTTCTTTTGAGGGTCATTTTTATTATTCACTGCTAGTCCCAATTAGTTCTTGGCTTTAGCATATCAGATACAACTTTTTAAGAACCATGTTATCTTTTCTATTCTTTTACTTACTTGCTCTTTCAAATTGTGTGTGTGTGTGTATGTACATGTAAAGATATGAGTTATTTGATGAATTCCACTAGAACTTTGAACTTAATATTGTTCCACAGGTTCAGTGACCCCTTTTCCCTTCCTTATCTCTGTCATAGCCTTTAACCTGCTGCAGACTTGGACTTCCCACTACTTTTTCAGATTAATTCCCCTCTTCCATGGTCTCTTGAAGAATTTCTTCCTCTGGGATAAGAATTTGATAAAAATTGCTAGGAGAACTGGAAACTAGTATGGCCAAATCTAAACACTGACCCCCCTATACTAAGAGATGATAGAAATAGGTTCATGTTTTAGACAGAAAGGGTGATACTATAAGCAAATTAGGAGAACAAAGGATAGTCTACCTCTCAGATCTGTGAAAAAGAAATTTGTGGCCAAAGAATTAGAGAATATTATGAGATGCAAAATGGATAATTTAGATTGAATTGAAAAGTTTTTGCACAAATAAAACCAATACAGCCAACATTAGGAGGGAAGCAGAAAGCTAGGGGGAAAATTTATAGCCAGTGTTTCTGATAAGTATTATTTCTAAAATATATAAAGAATTGACTAAAATTATAAGAATACAAGTCATTTCCCAATTGATAAATGGTGAAAGAATATGAACAGACAATTTTCAGATGAAGAAATTAAAGCCATTTTAGTCATATGAAAAATAATCTAAATCACTATTGATTAGAGAAATGCAAATTAAGAAAACTCTGAGAGAGGCCTGGAGAGACTTGCATGAACTGATGCTGAGCGAAATGAGCAGAACCAGGAGATCATTATACACAGCAACAACAAAACTATATGATGATCAACTCTGATGGACATGGCTCTCTTCAACAATGAAATGTTTCAAACCAGTTCCATTTGGTTAGTGAAGAAAGCCATATACACCCAGAGAGAGAGATGTGAAATGTGGACAACAACATAACATCTTATCATGTTAAATTTTCTAAGCTTTTTTGAAATCAGCTTGCTCATCATTTCTTATAGAATAATAATCTTTTAGTACACTCATATACCATTCTTTATTCAGCCATTCCCCAATTACTGGGCATCCACTCAATTTCTAGTTGTTGTTTAGTTGTATTAGTCACATCCAACACTTTGTGACTCCTCTTGGGGTTTTCTTGGCAGATACTGGTTTGCCATTTTCCTCTCCAATTCATTTTACCGATGAGGAAACTGAGGCACAGTTAAGTGACTTGCCCAGGATCACACACCTAGTAAATGTCTGAGGTCAGATTAGCCCAGATTGGATATTTGAATTCCATACCTTCTTTCTCTATTTCACAAAAAGAAGTTCCTTAGATCTCTACAGTTACCTCCTTACTAGGGTCTCTGGACAGTCTGCCTATTCGAGGCTCCCAAGTATTGGTTGCTTAGGTGCATCATTCCCAATGAGTAGATTTCCTGTTAACACCCTAACACAAACAGTAACTGCTCCCTTCAAGTGTTATCTAGTCATTATAATCAAATCTGATCAAACATCAGATGTTGACTACTTGTTTCTTGCTTTTTCCTTTTGTGCCATGATGAGGATCCCACTATCTCTTGTGGCAGCCTCTGACAGAAGCAGGAAGTCTCATAGTTGGAAAGGACCTGAATGTAAATCCCTTCTATCATGCTCCTGACAAGTGGCCACCCAGAACTCTGCTTAGAGATTTCATGGGGCAAGGAATCCAAGATGTAGCTTAGGCTGTCCATTTTATTTGTAGGCTGCCAAAAGTGTAAGGAAGTTTTACTTTATATTGTGAGTTAGTAGGCCTTTTTCCAACTTCCCCTTACTTCTGTCTCTTACAGAGAGCCAAAAAAATTCTCATCTCTTCCATATGACAGTCTTTCAAATGTTTATAAGAGAGCTATTAGTCCTCTTTTCGGGCTAAAGGTTCTCAAACCTGTCTGCTGATTTTCCTAACAATCCGGGCATCATTCACTATCTCAACTCCAGGCATTTTCTCAATTTGTCCCTATTCCTGAAATTCTCTTTCCTCATTCTTTCTTGGCTTCCTTTAATTCCCAACTAAAATCCCATCTTCTAAAGGAATCCTTTCCCAACCCCCCCTTAATCCTAGGACCTTCTTTTAATGATTTCTTATTCACTCTACATATAACTTATTTGTATGCATTTGTTCCCTTGTCTCCCTTCCAAAAAACAATTGGATTGTGAACTTCTCAGGGGCATTTCCTCATTTCTCTTTTGCTTCTACAGCATTCAGCATAATGCATGGCACACAGTAGGTGCTAACTGTTTTTGACTTAAAATGTCTCTACTTTTGGACAACTTATATTGACTAACAAACACCTATATCTGAACTTGAACTTTTCCTCCTGAGTGCAGGAATCTTGTTTTCTATCTCTTGTATATCAGACAACCATATTCTTTGTCCATTTATGGGGACACAAGAGGCTCTAAAACTGTTTAATGAATAAATGAACACAAAGGGAGCTCATCTCACTGATGTCCTCTTCTATTAAATGAGGAACTAGACTTCCAACGTTCTTGTTTAGTACTTCTATTTTAGCAATCTATTAATCACTCTATGATAATGTAAATTATGCTGATAAATTAATGTTTTAATTCTATGTTCTGCTTCCAAGAAACAGTTAAGAAGTTTGCTTTCAATGGTCTCCTTTTGAGGGATTATAATTAAAGGTTAAGCAGAAAGAGTCTCCTAGAGTCTGGTATTGCCTCAAAGGCAAGATTAGGATAAAGAAGTGGAAGGAATGGTTGGGGTATCAAACTGGATAGTAGAAACTCTTGAGGTCATCAGAAAGACAGAAATATTTTTTCCCTTTCAATTTTGCATCTACAACTGCCATGATATTCAGGAAAACCCTCTGGGACCTAAAGGACAAGGGTGAATTTTCTGCCTAAAGGGTTAGTGGTGATATGTGAATACAATTCCTCTACTTCTGAGGGGTCCAGATCTTTTGGTTTGACAGTAGTCAAGATTGATTTAGGAAATTTCATCCATGAATTAAATTTGCTGGTTTCCAAAATGCAGTGCTTGATAGATTCAAATCTTACTACTTCTAAGGGCACCTAAAGATTTAAGGAATGAAATCAGAAAATCAGAATTCTGATCTTCTGATATAGAATCAGTCTCA
>JAJPUD010020748.1:0-24128 GCA_023553655.1 Myrmecobius fasciatus | reverse complement strand
ATTTTTGCATCAATATTCATTAAGGAGATTGGTCTATAATTTTCTTTCTCTGTTTTTGTTTTACCTGGTTTAGGTATCAGTACCATGTCTGTATCATAAAAGGAGTTTGGTAGGAGTCCTTCATTCCCTATTTTTTTGAATAGTTTATATAATATTGGAGTTAATTGTTCTTAAATGTTTGGTAGAATTCACATGTAAATCCATCTGGTCCTGGGGATTTTTTTTTAGGGAGTTGATTAATGACTTGTTCTATTTCTTTTTCTGAAGTGGGAATATTTAAGTAATTTATTTCCTCTTCTGTTAATCTGGGCAATCTATATTTTTGTAGATATTCCTCCGTTTCACTTAGGTTATCAAATTTATTGGCATACAGTTGGGCAAAGTAACTCCTGATTATTGCTCTAATTTCCTCTTCATTGGTGGAAAGTTCTCCCTTTTCATTTTTGAGACTAACAATTTGATTTTCCTCTTTCCTTTTTCTAATTAAATTAACTAGAGGTTTATCTTTTTTGTTGGGTTTTCATAACACCAACTTTTAGTTTTATTTATTAATTCAATAGTTTTTTTTTTTTACTTTCAATTTTACTAATCTCTTCTTTTATTTTGAGGATTTGAAGTTTGGTATTTGATTGGGGGTTTTTAATTTGTTCTTTCTATAGCTTTTTTAGTTGCTAGCCCAATTCATTGATTTTCTCTTTTTCTATTTTATGCAAATAAGCATCTAGAGATATAAAATTTCCCCTTATTCCACTTTGGCTGTATCCCACAAATTTTGTTATGTTGTCTCATTATTGCCATTCTCTTGGATGAAATTAGTCATTGTGTCTGTAATTTGCTGTTTCACCCATTCATTCTTTAGGATAAAATTATTTAGTTTCCAATTGCTTTTTGGTCTATTTTCTCCTGGGCTTATATTGCATGTGATTTTTATTCCGTCATGATCTGAAAAAAAAATACATTTATTATTTCTGCCTTCCTGCATTTGAATTTGAGGTTTTTGTGTCCAGCACGTTGTCAATTTTTGTATAAGTTCCATGGACTGCTGAGAAAAAAGTAAACTCCTTTCTGTCTCCATTTAATTTTCTCCAAAGATCTATCATACCTAACTTTTCGAACATTTTGTTTACCTCCTTAACTTCTTTCTTATTTATTTTGTGGTTTGATTTATCAAGTTCTGAGAGAGGGAGGTTGAGAATCCCCAACTATTATAGTTTTGCTGTCTATTTCTTCTTGCATCTCTCTGAACTTTTCCTCTAGGAATTTCCATGCTATACCACTTGGTGCATATATGTTTAGTATTTATATTGCTTTGTTCTCTATTATTAAAGCATTTTGGCACTATGCCAAAGGGCTATCAAATTGTGCATACTCTTTGATCCAGCAATTTTTCTACATAAAAAGGGAAAAGGACCACCTTGTGCAAAAATGTTTGTAGCTGCCCTTTTTGTAGTGTCAAGGAACTGGAAACTGAGTGGATGAACATTATTTGGAGAAAGAATATGTTATGGTATATGAATGTTATGGAATATTATTGTTCTTTAAGAAATGATGAGCAGAATGACTTCAGAAAAGCCTGGAGAGACTTGCATGAACTGATGTTAAGTGAAGTGAGCAGAACCAGGAGATCTTTGTACATGGCAACAGCAAGATTATACGATGATCCATTCTTATGTATGTGGCTCTTTGAACCAATGAGCCGATTCAGGCTATTTCCAATGATCTTGTGATGAAGAGAACCTTGAACTCCCAGAGAGAAGATGGTGGGAGCTGAGTGTAGATCACAACATATTATTTTCACTTTTTGTTGTTGTTTGCTTGCATTTTGTTTTGTTTCTTGTTTTTTAATCCGATTTTTCTTGTGCAGCATGATAATTATGGAAATTTGTATAAAAGAATTTCACATCTCCAACATACATTGAATTATTTAATATCTAGGAGAGGGGATGGGGGACAAAAGAGGGAAAAATTGGAACACATGGTTTTGCAAAAGTGAAAGTTGAAAATTGTCAATGCATGTGTTTTGAAAAGAAAAAATTTTAATAAAAATATAAAATAAGATGGACTATATCAAAAAGGAATAAATAAGACTTGAAAAATTCTGAAGAAAATGATACTCCAATAGTTTCAAAACACCCTGAAGACTCCTAAGAAAACTCAAAGGAGAATCTCATTTGGAGATGAAGTCTGGAACTCTCTTGCTTCCCATCAACTATTCCCTGTCTCTCCTGAGTATCCCTATTAATAAGGAGAGGGTTCCATTTCAGTAGACATTGTGACAGGTATTACATAAAGAATTATAAATGTTCACTTAATTGGATTGAGCTAGTGTTTAAATTTTTATTCCTTTCCAGTGTTTTCCTTTATCTATAGGTTTAGATTGAAAGGTATTAAGCAGCCATACAAAGAATCAGCACAAGCTCTCAGGGATAAAAAATCAAGAAAAGTCAACTGCAGTTCACAGAAGGAAAAAAAATGCATTTAAAAAAAACTATATTTCAGTCACTATCAGCTCAAAACCAAGAACAGAGAAAATGTGTTGCCTAAAATACAGGCAGATTGAGGAATATTAGGCAATATCCCAAAGCTAGAATTTTTAATAAATATTTTTATTTCTCTATTTATGAAGTAGGTCAGAACCTGTCAGATAATCTCAACATGAACCACCTGTCATAGAAGGATAAAAAGTTGAATGTAACTAGGAAAAGAAATAAAGCAATGATAATTCAAAAGCTGACTAATTTCTTGTCATCAGTAACTGATCTGATAACATATCCTAAGGTAGAGAAGCTATATCAGATCCTGTGGGAAGGGTGTGCTTGCTTGCTTCTTCCAAATTAGTCCCATCTCATCAAGATTTGTGCAATAGCATCATTTTATTAAAGGCATAACTCAAAAATCACTTTGATGTCTAGTCCCAATCCTGTAGAATTTAGGCAATATTAATAACACTCAGAAATTCAGGTTCTAGATTATGTAGGTTTCCAAATATCTCAGTGTGTGAATTGTAATTTTTCTGTTATTATTTATGAAATCCACTCACAAGGTCTTTACCAAATGATCAGTTTTCATTTATCAATCCATAATTAAAATGATGAAATGGCAATAGCAGGAGACTACTATATAGAATTCTGAATTTATATTAGATAAAGAAGATAATATCTATATGAAGTTAAAATATTTTGTACAAACTAAACCATTGCAGACAAAATTAAAAGGGAAGCAATAAACTGAGAAAAAAATTTTAAATTCAAGGGTGTATTGATAAAGGTCTTATTTCTAATATATAGAGAGAATTGATGCAAATAGTCAAAGGATATGAACAGGCAATGTTCAAATGAAGAAATTAAAACCCTTTAGTCATATGTATTTTCATATGAAAAAGTGTTCTAAATCATTATTTATCAGAAATGCAAATTAAGACAACTCTAAGGTAACACTATACATCTCTCAGATTGGCTAAAATGACAGGAAAAAGATAATGATAAATGTTGGAGGGGGTGTGGAAAAACTGGGATACATGCATTGTTGGTGGAGTTGTGAACTAATCCAACCATTTTGAAGAGAAATTTGAAACTATGCTCAAAGGGCTATCAAAATGTGCATACCCTTTAATCCAGCAGTGTTTCTACTGGGTTTATCTCTTAAAGATATCATAAAAGAGAAAAAGACGTCGACATTTGCAAAAATGTTTGTGGCAGACTTTTTTGTAATGACAAAAAATGGAAAACTGAATGGTGTCCATCAGTTGGAGAATAGCTGAATAAGTTGTGGTATATGAATGTTATGGAACATTATTGTTCTATAAGAAATGATAAGCAGAACAATTTCAGAAAGGCCTGAAGAGACTTACATGAAATGATGTTACATAAAGTGAGCAGAATCAGAAGATTTTTGTACACAGCAACAGCAAGATTATACAATGATCAATTCTGAGAGACATGACTCCAACAGGAAGATGATTGAGGTCAATTTAAATGACTTTGTGATGAAGAGAGCCATCTACACCCAGAGAGAGAATTGTGGAAACTGAATATGCATTACAACGTATCATTTTTGCTCTTTTTGTTGTTTGCTTGAATTTTGTTTTCTTTCTCATTTTTTTCCTTTTTCATCTGATTTTTCTTGTTCAGCAAGATAATTGTATAAATATGCATACATATATTGGATTTAATATATATTTTAACATGTTTAACATATATTGGATTAGTTGCTGTCTAGGAGAGACAGTGGCAGGAAGAAGGGGAAAATTTGGAACACAGTTCTGTAAGGGTAAATGTTGACAAACTATGCACATATTTTGAAAATAAAAAGCTTTAATAAAAAAATAAAAGAATATAAAGAATAAAACAGTATGTTTAATTAAAAAACAGTTCATTTGACCTAGAAAGTCAATTAGTAGAAACTTATGGTCCTAAGAGTCTGATTTAAGAAGGATGAGGATGTCTTGATAGCAAGATTCTGATGGGAGCTGCAACAGATACCAAAGGTGGGGAAGAGGGATATCAAAGTATAGTCATAACGTTAATTTAAAATTAAGAAAGAAAGAAAACACTTACATGTATAAGACACTGGAGGAAAGATATTATGGACTAGTAATACCTTAGAAGAAGAATACTAAAGTCATGATTCTATTCACCCTCTAGCACTCAGACTGCTTCTGCCACCCAGGAGTACCCTGTCTACAAACTATAAGGAGTTCAGAAACATGAATACATGTATGTCAAAACTAATTATATTTTTAAAATCCTGCTACAAATGGGAATTTCTCCATGGAAACTGGCCCTAACACCTAAAGCACCACAACTTTTGGGGTCAACTATGGAGATAAGAGATATGTATTTATAAGTCTGAAGATTTGGTTGTTCATTCATTCTGAATACTGAACTTTTTCTGAGTTCATCATCTTTGACTTCAAAAATGCACTTTTATGTTGGCTGATAGAAAAATTGGAAGCCATGGACTAGATTTGTTATACATATATAGATATAGATATAGATATACATGTCTATATCTATGTATAGATCTGTCTTTATGTCTATAAAAAATCTAGTTCATGGCTTCCAATTTTTCCATATATATATATACATATATTCCTACTGAAATCCTGATGTGAGGAGGTTTTTCAAAACTGCCAGACTCCTCCCACTCTAATGCCTGTGTGACAGTTCTTCTTCTGCACCTTATTTGTATAGCATGATTTCTATTTTTATCTGTTCTTAGACACTTTTGATATTTAGAGTCAGATCATACTCAGCTCTGTCTTAATCTTCCATTTGAGCTATCCAATAGCTGATGTTAATCTTAAACATTTCGACTGCCTTTCCATATAACAAATATAAATAATTAGTGCTTATTGAGTCCCTTTAAAATAATCTTTGATATTGGCTCTTATGTGTTAAGTTTTCCATAGAATTCAAATTTCATTGAGTCAAAGTCCCAAAAATCTCTAAGTTCATTAAATATTCATTTTTTGTTGTTTTTGAATATTATGGTTATTTTTTGTTGGATATGTTTTTTGTGGATACAGGTCTGGTTCTTTTTACTGCCAATACATATTATTCCATGGTATAATATTTTTTCTAATTGCTGGTAAATCCTGTACAATTAAAATTGTAGATTCAGCATATTTGAATTTTGTTTTTGTTATTATTTTTTGTTTCTTAAAGAATTTTGAAATTTGGCAGTGACATTACTATGTGATTTCTTGTAGATCTCTTTGAGATGATATTCAGAGGATTTTTTGTATACTATTTTTCACTCATGTTCTATCACTACAGGACAATTATCTTTGATAATTTTTTGCATTATTATGTCTTGTATTATTGTGATTATAGCTTTCAGCTAGTTCAATTATTCTTACATTTTTTCTTCTTGATTTGTTCTCCAGATTAATTGTTTTTCTAATAAGGTGTTTCATATTCTGTACTTTTTAAAATTTTTATATTTTATTTTATTATCTCTTGCTTTCTCATAACATTTTTGCCTTTCTCTTGCCCAACACTAATTTTCTTTTTTTTCTTTTTATTATAGTAAGTTTATTTATTTTTAATAAATATTATATAATGAATCATGTTGGGAGAAAAAATCAGAGCAAAGATGGAAAAAAAATGGGAGAGATGAAAAAGAGGAAAAAAACAAATATAGCATGTGTTAATTTACATTCAATCTCCATGTTCATCTTTTGCAGATATTATTTTTGTCCAAATTTTCTTGGATTGCTTTGGATCACTGAACTTCTAAGAGTCAAGGCTTTTGTAAGTTATCATTGTATATTCTTGCTATTATTGTGTACAATGTATTACTGGTTCTGCTCGTTTCACTCAGCATTAGTTTATGTAAATCTTTTCAGGACTATCAATAATCAGCTTGTTCATTATTTTATGAAGAAAATAATATTTGTTCTTTTTCTAGTTTTTTGTTGCATTCCTAATTCATTGATTTCCTCTTTCTCATTTTATTTGTGTAGCTATTGGGAAATATAAATTTTCCCCTCAGAAGGCTTTGGTGGCATCTCATAGGTTTTGGTATGTTGTCTCATTATTATCATTCTCTAGGATGAAATTATGGATAGCTTTTTTGATTTGTTGTTTGACCCACTCCTTCTTTAGAATTGATTACTTAATTTCCAATTGGTTTTTAGTCTATCTTTCCCTGGCCCTTTATTTAATATATATTTTATTGCAATGTGATCTGAAAAGGAAGCATTTACTATTTCTGCCTTTTTGCATTTGATTGTGAGGTTTTTATGCTCTAATACAGTTAATTTTTGTGTAGGTGCTGTATATTGCTGAGAAAAAAGCATATTACTTTCTATTTCTATTCAGTTTTCTCCATAAATCTATCTTGTCTAGGTTCTCTTTGATTCTATTAACCTCCCAAGTTTCTTTCTTATTTATTTTGTGATTAGATTTGTCTGATTCCGAGAGGAGAAGGTTAAGGTCCCCCATTAGAAAAGTTTTGCTGTCTATTTATTCCTGTAACAGGCTTAAAATCTTCTCTAGCAATTTACCTGCTCTACTACTTGGTGCATACACATTTAGCATTGGTACTACTTTATTATTTATAATATCCTTTATCAAGATATACTTTTTCTCCTTTTCTCTTTTAATAAGTTATATTTTTACTTTTGCTTTATCTGAGATCAGAATTGCTATCCCTGCTTTTTTATGCTTCAGATGAAGCCTATGAGGCTCACAGAATATTTCCAAGTGCTTGGAAACTGCAAAGCTCTGACTCTCAGCCCTGGTCTCCCTGTGCTTTGGTCTGGGCTCAGCAGACTATGTCCCTGCCATTTGGAAACAGACCTGTTCTGAAGTTCTACCAAGGTAACTTCTTCTAGAATTGTGTTGTACTCCAAATATTTGTGAATGCTTTGACTCCAAAACCAGTTTAGAGGCTTAATCTGCTGTTGGTTTGAGAGAAGGTCAAAGGAGGTCACAGAAAGTCGTGTCGGCCCCTACAAATATGGGAATTGAGATTCAAAGAGATTCTAATTCTAGGCTAAGTCCATTTTGCTAGTAGTTGTTAGTGATATTTTTTAAAGTATCCCTTCATAATCAAGGTTTTTTTGATTTCCATAAGATGTTATGTGCAATGTGCTTTCTAAAGCCCCAAGTTGAGGTACCAAAATGAATGGTCCTGACTAGCTCTCTAGAGGATCCCAAGACCAGCCTGAGTTCTTGGACTTAAAGGAGGAATGATAAGGCAGGGGCCCACATGGATGGTCAAATATGGAGTCCTTTTATTTCAAGTTCTCTCAGTCTTAAATACTTTAGTACAATTACATCACCACAGCACACTTAGCAAGTGCTAACTATAAGTACCCTGTTATTATTATGTAAATGCATCTTTTAGGCAAGTAACTGCTTCAAGTAGAATACAGGTTGTCACACCCAGCTGACTTCTCAGGAAGGGTGAGGTGCCCCCAAAGAGAGATGAGAGCCAAAGCAGACATTATCAGCAGGTTCCTTCTGGGCTGAAGGGTCTTAAACCTCACCAAGAATTCCCCTACTGTCTGTGGCCCTCTACAATAATGCTTTTTTGTCTCTTTTTACACATTTTGCACTTAGGTTAATATATAATTAATAAACAAATATTCACTTCCTTTTCTCCAATACATTTTATACTCCTTGATAATACATGCTGTTTATCTTTGCACCCCAAACACCATGAACAATGCTTGATACATGTTAGATAAATCGTAATAGCTTTTTGAATAAAATTTGAACCTGAAGCTCCCTTCTCAAAATATACACACTACCCTTTTTTATACATTACCCTTTTATTTTACACATGGATTTCCCTTTAAAATTTGAAAGTTAGTGAAATTCCAAAAGTATGGCAGATTTTCTCAGTGTTACAATTATAACTGCCAGATATCAAAGTTGACTTCAAGACTGAGCAATTATGTAGCTGGATATTCCTTGTTATCATGTTCTTATAATATTTTTTGATATACTAAGTAGGTTGACAAAGGTTTTTGTTTTCATATACTACTTTTTCTAGTTTTCATATACTATTTTTCCTAAGGAGGAATTATATGCATACATGCAAATAAATATAAATAAATATTTCAAGAATTTATCATTTTATTGTCTTTTTCTGAAAAATGAAAAGAGAACTGAAATTAAAATTTCCTAAATGACTGGCTCATGCTTCTGCTCTTAAACTACAAACAGAAAAAACAAAAATGAGGAATAAAGAAAATGAGATTATGATGTTGTTATAAAAGTGATGATTTCCACTTTACCCTATTTGTTTTTGATTGACCTCAAAACACTAGTTTAAGACATACCTTTGAGGTTCCCAATTACAAATGAAATGACATTGACTTATTAGAACAATAATATAAACAACTATAAAAATAAGAGGTTTAAAATGTAGTATAAAATTTCAAAACAAAAGATAGAGCATCATTACCAAAAGAAATCATAGGACAGATTGTGGTTATTTTGAATGTTCATTCTCACTTAATGATTAACTTGAAAAAAATGAAATATTTATGAGATGATTTAATTTTCTCTAAAGTTATTGTCCTTTCTTGTGATAGGAAATATATTTTTCCTAGATGATTAATTAGAATGTGATGAATAGTGTCAGATAAAGAAGTTATACTTGGCATATATGAATAACATTATAATTTAAGTGTCTGTTCCACATTTCAAATGCTAAAGACATTAAAATGAAAAGAATACAAATATATAATACACAGTTTGATTTAGGATACAGATACTTTGATTCTAAAAGTATAAAACAGTCTGATATGTCAAAACACCTAAAAAAAGCTTTCCTAAAAGCACATAAAAATTTGCCTTATTGCTATTCCTTTTATACTGTCAAAAGTCTTGTCTTGTTTTGCAAAAATTTCTCTAATACTACTTATCTTACAAATATGCTATAAAACTTCCTTGGCTATCCTTTGCAGCATTGATTGCAACTTCATTCATATATGCAAACTCACTGGATGCAGCTGCAGAGTTGTAATTATCCTTACTCCCTCATTGCCATTTGAAGGCTCTCCTACCATCATTTTTCAGTAACTGCTCTTCCTTTACAATTCATGCAATCCATATTTATTGTCCAATCAAGTTTTAGTAACTATTTTCCAAGAGACATTGAGAACCTTGTTTGTCTTTTCCTTACAAAGTTAGAGCCTATCTCATAATCTTCTCTTAATCAATATATGCCCTCATACTAGATGACATAAATATGCATATTAACATTAACTCAAAAATTTTAAGTTGGATTAAAAAGGTAGAGGCATATATGGATGAAATGATAGAACAGATCTACAATTCCAAGTTAGGTTATGTTTTCCTTGTAGATGAACAGATGTGTTATAATACATGGCCCAAATCTTACCAACCATAAAGAATGGATGAATTTTTAGTACCTTGCTGTTCACAGTTCAGATATAGAAAAGTGAAGGTTTGTAAAACCCTACAGTGGGATGTAAATGTTGGTGAATTTACTGTTGGTATTATTATTATTATTATTATTTATTGTTTTTAATTTAAAGATATGAGTCCTAGTAATTTGGTTAAGACTGTGGTGTATTAAGGTTAAATGGATGCATATGGAAATGACCAAATAAATATATATGCAAGAGGCACTTTGTGGGATGATAGTGAATCATAATGATAATATAAAAACACTGCTTTCCACTGTGTTCAAAACACTGAGATTAAATAACATTCATTTTAGACACATTCATAGAGTCATAGTTTCCTGTTTACAAATTGGATGCTTGTCAAGAATGAAAAATATGCTGTATTTGTTTTTGTGCAAAGATAAATGGTGTCTAATTAGAGATTAACACAAAATTCTTCAAAACAAGAGATTAATAGCATTAGGATAATACTGATTAACTTAGCATCTCTGTATGAAATATAATGACTGAAAAGTCAAAAGAATCTGAGAAACACTTAGCTCATTACAGGAAAAAAAAAATAGGATGCTTAGAATCATTAGCAGATAGATATATTAGAAGCCAAGGAAGGATCTTCTATCCATGATATTCATGTATCCATGAGGTAAAGTTCATAAATTCATTTTTTTCTGAGTCCATCTCAAAGTTTTTCTCATCAAATACAGCTGATAATATCTGCTTTTGTTCTAAAAGATCTAGAAGAATCATAGATTTAGAATCAAAAGAATCTTAAATGTCATAAAACCAAAACAAACGGATATTAGAAGTTATTTTATTCAATGCACTCCTTTTCATAAGTGAAGAAAATGAGTTAAAATCCTAACTCAGACACTGACAGGCTATGTGAATATGAACAAAATATTTATTCTTTTAGTCTCCCAGTTTCTTCTCTGTAAGATGGGAATGATAGTGTCTAACTATGAATTTTTGTGAGTATTGACTAACATTTGTGAAGCAATTTGCAATGTATGATATAATAACTATTTAATAAATGTTTTTCTTCATCCATTACTATATGATAAAATTTGAACCTCCTAGTGCTATATAATTTCACCCTCTTATTATTATTCCCAAGGAACAGTAAAGAAATATGTGTATTATTTCCTGTATTCTTATTTCCCCAAAGTCCTGGTGATACAAAGCCCTTTTCAAAATTTTACATTTGAGAAGTTTATCAACTTGTATTCATTGGGATATGAACCTTACCTCAATAGGTAAGGAATACCATTCCACAGAAACACAGACATTAGACCCAATAGTCTTACTCCTAGTGCTGGTCATTGTTTTTTGTATCTAAAGGACATGTAAAGAGAGCAATTTCCTGCCACTGAGGTATGGGGTTTAATCCTTCAGCGCTTGCTTTTTTCAATGAAGAAGTAAAGTTTTATCCGTAAAGGTGTGGCAACTCTAGTCAGTGACTTATGGACCAAGAGGGAAGGGAAAATTCTTAATTGCTGGGGAACAAGACTGGACCTCTCAAAGCAACAAAGGGAGACATGAGCTGGTCCCCATTTCATAAGGCTTTCCTGGAAGATTCCATAAAGAATCTCAAAAGATAGTTAGAAGAAAAATGGGGAAATGAATTGAGATCATTGCAAGAAGGATATGATGCCCTACAAAAGAGATGTGAAAAAGACACCAATTCACTGAAAAACAAAATTGGTGAAATGGAAAAAGACAACAATTCACTGAAAAATAAAATTGTTGAAATGGAAAAAAGACTGCAATGAACAAAAAATTCAATTAGCCAGTTTCAAAAGGACCTTAAAAAGATATCTGAAGAAAATAATAGTTTAAAAATTAGAAGTGAACAAATGGAAGTAAATTACTCAATAAGACTTCAAGAATCAGTCAAACAAAAACAAAAAATGATAAAATACAAGAAAATATGAAATGTCTCCTAGAAAAAAAACTGACTTTGAAAACATATCTAGGAGAGACAATCTAAGGATTATTGGACTCCCTGAAAGCCATAATGAAAAAAAAATGACCTAGATGCTATTATCCAGGAAATCATGAAAGAAAACTGCCCTAATGTTTTATAATCAGAAGGCAAAATCTCCATTGAAAAAATTCCAGGATCACCTCCTGAAAGAGAACCCAAAATTAAAACCCCAAGGAATATCCTGCCTAAATTTTAGGACTATTGCACCAAGGAAAAGATTTTGCAAGCAGCTAGAAAGAAACAATTCAAATACAAAAGAACTGTAATTAGAATCACACAAGATCTGTCAGCTTCCATATTAAAGGATCCAAGGGAATGGAATCAGATATTTCAAAAGACTAAGGAATTTGGATTACAGCCAAGAATAAGTTACCCAGTTAGACTGAGCATTATCTTCCAGGGAAGAAGATGGCCATTCAATGATATAGATGAATTTCACCTGTTTCTAATGAAAAGACCAGATCTGAAAAAAAAAAATTGACCTACAAACACAGAACGCAAGAGAAGCATAAAAAGGTAAAAAGGAAAGAACTCTTGAGAACTGCATTTCTACTATGGGTATACTTAAAGAATGGGGATATAATTTGATTTTACTTTGATAAAATGAAAAAGAAACTAGAGGTGGAAGTGCTATCATACTGGAAAAAGAGGGAAAAGGAGGTAAAATAAAATAAAAGGAGGTAAAATTAAGGTAAAATCTTATAAAGATGCTAAGAAAGTCTAATATAATTGAGGGAAAGAAGGGAGGGGGATAAGCATTGTATGAATCTTACTCTTATCAGATTGGGCTCTAAAAGAGTATATCAGACACATTTCATTTCACAGAAAAACTTGTCCCTCCTTATAGGGAAGTAGGAGGGAAAGGAAGACAAGAAAGGAATAGACTAATAGAAGGGAAAATAGAAAAATTAGGGAAAAGATGTAAAAAAGAGGGAGGGGCTCTAAAGGGGAAGGACTGTTAGAGGAAGGTAGTCATCAAAAACAAAATACTGGGGATGGGGGAAAGAGATAAAGGGGAAAAAAGAGAAAAAACATAACTTTGGGTAAATAAGATGGTAAGAAATACAGATTTGTTTATTTTAACTGTGAATGTGAATGGGATGAACTCTCCCATAAAATGGAAGCGGATAGCAGACTGGATTAAAAGCCAGAATCCTACAATATGTTGTTTACAAGAAACACATCTAAAACATAGAGATATATACAGAGTGAAGGTAAAGGGCTGGAGCAGAATCTATTATGCTTCAAGTGAACAAAAAAAAGGCAGGGGTAGCAATCCTCATCTCAGATCAAGTAAAAACAAAGATAGATCTAATTAAAAGAGATAGAAAGGAAACTATATTTTACTAAAGAGTACCATAGATAATGAAGCAGTATCAATACTAAACATATATGCACCAAGTGGTATAGCATACAAATTCCCAGAGGAGAAATTAAGAGAGATTCAGGAAGAAATAGAAAGCAAAACTATACTAGTGGAAGATCTCAAACTTGCTCTCTCAGAATTAGATAAATCAAACTACAAAAAACAAAATATTAGAAAAGCTTGGTATGATAGATCATTGAAGAAAATTGAATGGAGACAGAAGGGAGTTTACTTTTCCTCAGTGGTTCAGAGAACTTATACAAAAATTGACCATGCATTAGGGCATAAAAACCTCAAAATCAAACGCAGAAAGGCAGAAATACTAAATGCATCTTTTTGCGACCATGATGCAATAAAAATCACATGCAATATGAGGCCAGGAGAAAATACACCACAAGTTATTTGGAAATTAAATAATCTAATTTTAAAGAATGAATGGGTGAAAGAGAAAATCATAGACACAATCAATAATTTCATTCAGGAGAATGACAATAATGAGACAACATACCAAAATTTGTAGGATATGGCCAACGTGGTTATAACGAGTAATTTTAAATCTCTGGATGGTTACTTGCATAAAATAGAGAAAGAGAAGAACAATGAATTGGGCTTAAAATTTTAAAAGTTAGAAAAAGAGCAAATTAAAAACCCTCAATTAAATTCCAAATTGTAAATTCTGAAAAGGAAAGGGGAGATTAATACAATTGAAAATAAGAAAACTATTGAATTAACAAGTATGAGTAAGAGTTGGTTTTATGCAAAAACAACAACATAGATAAGCCTTTAGTTAATTTGATTAGAAAAGGGAAAGAAGAAAATCAAATCAAATTGTTAGTCTCAAAAATGATAAGGGATAACTTTCCTCCGATGAACAGGAAATTAGAGCAATAATTAGGAGTTACTTTGCCCAACTTTATGCCAAAAATTTGATAATCTAAATGAAATGGAGGAATATTTACAAAAATATAGATTGCCCAGTTTAAGAGAAGAGGAAATATTTTTAATAGCCCCATTTTAGGAAAAGAAATAGAATAAGCTATTAATCAACTTCCTAAGAAAAAATCTCCAGGGCCAAATGGATTTACATGTGAATTCTACCAAACATTCAAAGAACGATTAATCCAATACTACAAAAATTATTTGAAAAAATAGGGAAAGAAGGTGTACTACCAAATTCCTTCTATGATACAGATATGGTGCTGATAGCTAAACCAGGTAGGGAGAAAACAGAAAACAAATTTTAGACTGATTTCCCTAAAGAATATTGATGCAAAAATTTTAAATAAGATATTAGCAATGAGATTACAGAAAGTCATCCCCATGATAATATACTCCGATCAAGTAGGATTTATACAAGGAATGCAGGTTTGGTTTGATATTAGCAAAACTATCAGCGTAATCAAATATACTAATAGCCAAACTAACAAAAAATATGATCATATCAATAGATGCAGAAAAAGCATTTGATAAAATCAATTCCTATTAAAAACACTAGAGACTATAGCAATAAATGGGCTTTTCCTTAAAATGATCAGTAGCATCTATTTAAAACCATCAGCAAGCATCATATGTAATGGCAACAAACTAGAACCATTCCAAATAAGATCAGGAGTGAAACAAGGCTGACTACTGTCGCCATTACTATTTAATATTGTATTAGAAAGGTTAGCTTTGGCAATAAGAGAATAAAAGAGATTAAAGGAATTAGAGTAGGTAATGAGGAAACCAAATTATCACTCTTTGCAGATGATATGATGTTATATCTAAAGAACCCTAGAGACTCAACTAAAAAACTACTAGAAACAATTCACAACTTTAACAAAGTTGCAGGATACAAAATAACTCCACATAAATCAGCAGCATTTTTTTTTATTACCAACAACGTTCAGTAGCAAGAGATACAAAAAGAAATTCCATTTAAAATAACTGTTGATAGTATAAATTTTGGGAATATACCTACTAAGGAAAAGTCAGGAATTCTGCGAACTAAAATACTACCTCAATTGTTAAAACATCAAGTACTCATGGGTAGGCCAAGCGAATATAATAAAAATGAAAATACTACGCAAACTAATTTATTTATTTAGTGCCATACCAATCAAACTTCTAAGAAATTATTTTACAGATCTAGAAAAAATATAGTAGCAAAGTTTATTTGGAAGAACAAAAGTTCAGGAATTTCAAGGGGATTAATGAAAAAAAAAATGCTGATGAAGGTGGCCTAACTGTATCAGATCTAAAACTCTATTATAAAGCAATGGTCATCAAAGTCATTTGATACTAGCTAAGAAATAGAGTACTCGATCAGTGGAATAGGATAGGATCACAGGACAAACTAGGCAATAACTATAGCAATCTAGTGTTTGATAAACTCAAAAACCCCAGCTTTTGGGATAAGTATTCAGTATTAAAAAAAATGCTGGGAAAATTGGAAACTAGTATGGAAAAAATTAGGGCTTGACCCACACCTAACACCACATAACAAGATAAGATCTAAATGGGTTCATGATTTAAATATAAAGAGTTATATTATAAGGAAATTAGAGGAACATAGGATAGTTTACCTCTTATACTTGTGGAGAAGGAATGAATTTGTGTCCAAAGAAATAGAACACTTAATTGAACACCAGATAGATGATTTTGACTACATTAAATTAAAAAGGTTTTGTACAAACAAAGCTAATGCAGACAAGAATAGGAGGGAAGAAATCAATTGGGAAATCATCTTTACATTTAAGGGTTCTGATAAAGATCTCATTTGTAAAATATATAGAGAATTGACTTAAATTTACAAAAATTCAAGGCATTCTCCAAATGATAAATAGTCAAAGGATATGAACAGACAATTTTCAGATGAAGAAATTAAAGCTATTTCTAGTCGTATCAAAAGGTGCTCCAAATCACTATTGATCAGAGAAATGCCAATTAAGACCATTCTGAGATACCACTATACACCTGTCAGATTGGTTAAGATGACAGGAAAATATAATAACGAATGTTGGAGGGGATTTGGGAAAACTGGGACACTGATACATTGTTGGTCGAACTGTGAATGGATTCAACCATTGTGGAGCTATGCTCAAAAAGTTATCAAACTGTGAATACCCTTTGACCCAGCATTGTTTCTATTGGGCTTATATCCCAAAGAGATTTTAAAGGAAGGGAAGGGACCCACATGTGCAAGAATGTTTATGGTACTCCTTTTTGTAGTGGCTAGAAACTGGAAACTGAAGGGATGCCCATCAATTGGAGAATGGCTGAATAAATTGTGGAATATGAATTATTGGAATATTATTATTCTATAAGAAATGACCAATAGGATGATTTCAGAGAGGCCTGGAGAGACTTGCATGAACTATTGCTGAGCAAAATGAGCAGAACCAGGAAATCATTATACACGGCAACAAGAAGACTATATGATGATCAATTCTGATGGACATTGCTCTCTTCAACAATGAAATGTTTCAAACCAGTTCCAATTTTTCAGGGAAGAAAGCCATATATACCCAGAAAGAGGAATATGAAATGTGGACCACAACATTACATTTTCACGCTCTCTATTGATGTTTGCTTGCATTGTTTGTTTCCCTTCTCAGATGTTTTTTTTGTAGATATGACTTTTCTTGCACAGCAAGATAACTGTTAAAATATGTATAAACATATTTGATTTGTCAATTATTTTAAAATAAAATGTAGTAGACTTCCTGCCATCTAGGGGATTCCTGGGGAGTAGGGGGAAAATTTGTAACAGAATGCTTTTCAGGGGTCAATGTTGAAGGGTTACCCATGCATATGTTTTGCAAATAAGCAGCTTAAAAAAAGATTGAACCTCTCAAGTTTTATTTTCTTTATTTAAGACAAGAAGTCCTGTCTGTGAAGATGCAGTTTTTGAGAGCTGTAGTTCCAGCCTTAGTGTTTGTAAATGGATTTAAGACAATCCTCAGAACAGAATGACCTTGCAATAAAGGCACATATATAAGAAAAAATA
The DNA here is from genome assembly GCA_023553655.1 of Myrmecobius fasciatus. Classification (NCBI taxonomy): domain Eukaryota; kingdom Metazoa; phylum Chordata; class Mammalia; order Dasyuromorphia; family Myrmecobiidae; genus Myrmecobius; species Myrmecobius fasciatus. Next base: position 6,901 of record JAJPUD010020748.1, on the reverse strand, counting down.
CAGAACCTTTTTCCTCACCCTTTAAACATTTCACTCTTTTCTCCTTTGGACAAATGGATAAGAGAAAGAAAAAGAGGACCTTGGGAGGCTATTAATGCTTGTAAAAAATTTACCTGATGTATATTTTTATATGTCTCCAGCGTCCAGTCACTCGATGAGGTTAGAAAAATTTGCAGTCTTCCCACTGCTGCCACAAAAAAGTTGAAGAATTCTCTCAACTCCTTGGGAGAATCATACCTATCAGGCAGGATCCAATGGTTATATATCAAATATAGAATACCAGATCAAAAATATAAAGATTTACTAATATGCTAATGAATCTGTTCTCCCTAACAGCAAATTCAAATTCATGAGGCATCGATTTGGTTGTTATAACTTTTCAGATCTTCTTAGAAAATGTACTAATACTCTTAGGCAATTTAGGATTAAAATAGTTAAGTGTTTCTCAGGAGAGGGAGGGATAGATAAAGAAAGAAATCATCTAAGAAAAAAGAAGGCAAGTAATCACTACTACTAAATAATAAGATTATATGATCTAGTTGTTGCTTTTTCCAGAGAGGACAGACAGTACCAGTGAGGTCACCTATCCCATTCTATTCATAAAGATGTAGCTCTTAGAAGACTTAGTTTTGACTTTGATCAATAGTTCATGAGCTAAAGTAAAGTACCAGTGACTGAGGCTCAATTTATTTACCCATCCAGTTAGTTCAATTTCTGATTCTGACAGGAAGGAATGGTTGAGTCACTAAAAGCAGCTTTATTAGCAGTTTATTTGACACTTAGCTCTACCAGAAGTCAGTAGAGGACATAAACATGTCCCAAAGGTCATCAATGCAAGCTGGGAAACCTTGAGAAGGCAAAAACTTTAATTTCAATTATACATGTGAAGTCATGCAAGACATTTTCATATTAGTCATGTTACAAAAGAAAACAGGCATAAGAAAGAGGAAAAAGAAAGAGTTAAAAAGGATGCTTCAGTCTGAACTCAAAATTCATCAGTTCTCTCTCCATCTAAAAGTAGATAGCGTTTTTCCTTATGTAAACTTTAAATTGTCTTGTACCATTTCTTGATCAAAGTAGCTAAGTCATTCACAGTTGATCATCCTTACAACATTCTTTTACTGTGTACAATGTTCTTCTGGTTCAGCTCACTTCACTTTCTTTGAATTGATCCAAGTCTTTCTAGGCTTCTGTGAAACCATCCTATTCATTATTTTATATACCACAATAGTATTTATCACAATATTATATCAAAAATTATTCATTAATTCTTTGATTGAAGGAAATTGCTTAGATTTCCAATTTTGACACTTTAGAAAAGGTACTGATATGTATTTTTGAAAATATCTTTTTGATATACAGTCTTTGTAGTTGTATGGAATAACACTTCTAATTACTGTTCCTGCTTCTAGTGTCTCCTGTCATTGACACAACTGCTAAAATGATATTCTTAAGCATAAGTATGACCACATTATTCCTCTCCTCAAGAAGCTGTGGTGACTCCTTAAGACAAAAATGTATATATTCCTCCATGTCAAAATTATATTTATTCATAACCTGATTCTAATCTATCTAAAACTATATCCCAGAAATAAGTAATTAATAATCCTTCTATTTTCTATCTTGGATAGAAAGAATCTATATTACTGTATTCAATTCTAGATGTCATAATTTAAGAATAAAATTATTGAGCTAGAGATAGTATCCTCAAAAAGACAATGACATGGTATAATACCTCCATATATACCATATGAAAAAGAGGTAAAGGGACTGTGGAAGTTTTTCCAAGAGAAAATTTAAGAGGACATAATTAAAGTCAAATAACTGATATACAGTCATGGGGAAATTAGACTGCAGATAATATTTGGCGTTAAATGATAGAACCAGGAATAATTGGTAAATTTAAAATGAGGTCAGAAAACAAAACAAAAAAAGTAACCAATGGAAATCCCCCAAAGTAGAATGGTACATTTCTGTAATTATCAGGTTTTTCCTGATTAAATGCCTTGAAGGGATAGTAGAAAACTGAACATTAATACATTGCTGGTGGTACTATAAAATTATCCAACTATTCTGAAAAGCAATTTGGAACTATACCCAAAGGGCTGTAAAATGGTGATGTAGCAGTCTCACTACTGGGTCTATGTCTCAAAGTGATAATAAAAAAGGGAAAAGAACCCACATGTGTAAAAAATGTTTGTAACAGCTCTTTTTGTGTTGGCAAGGACGTAGAAATTCAGTAAATGTCCATGCACTGGGGAATGGTTGATTAAGTTATGGTATATGCAACTAATGAAATATTATTGTTTTATAAGAAATTATTTGCAGGATGATTTCAGAAAAGCCTGGAAAGACCTACAAGAGCCGATGCTGAGTGTGGTGAGCAGAACCAGGAATACACGTACTCAGTAACAACAAGAAATGTTATTATTATTCCTGCTTCTACCTTCTAAATCCAAATAGCATCTCCACCCTAATTTTCATATAACAATCCATCAATTATTTGAACATAAAGTGATGGACTTGGCTCTTCTCAACAAGATCTGTGATTCGAGGCAATCACAATAGACGTGGGATGGAAAATTGCCATTGAGTAGAAACAGTTTAGAAGATGAAAGCTCCAATTAGTGGTAGAATTTCTTTCAAGTGGTCATCAGAAGATTGTAAATGAAGTATCATCTTTCTAAAAATACAACTTTATCACTTAATAAAATATCTCAAAGGCCAAAAAAAGGATGAGTATAGAGCTGAAACAATACAGGAATCTCAAAAAATTTGGCGAAATTTTAAACCCAAACATGATGAATGGAATACTCCATACCAAGCTTGATCAAATTTTATTGCAGATATTTCTAAGTTGAGTTATTAAAAATAAGTTATGATTATTAAGATAAATTGCAAGGTATTTTTTTTCAAATTGCATTACTTTTGATGTAATATTTCCATAGTGTTTATTTGAAAATCTTGTGCTGTGTGACTTTCCTATTTCTATGAGATCTGTATTTGGTAAAATGGAATAATTAGAATCTAAAATGACATTTGAACAATATAGTGGTATATAGGTGGATAAAAGACTTTGGGTAATGAAATGAGGTGAAAAACACCAGAGCAAAAATAGATGCTATGTTGGTAAAATCTGAATTTTAATGAATATTCACAAATGCTCAGCAAAAAGTGATATAAATAAGTTGTAGACTGGAAAGAAAAAGACATGTCTGGTGTTTAAAATGAATTTTGCAAAGGAATGACATGTTTAGGGTTCAAGTTACCATAGCAAAGGTGAATGAGAAATTAGATTAGTACAAAGGCTTGAAGGCCGCATAAAGTAATTTTCAATTCAATAGATGAGAAGCTATTTTAGATTCTTGGGCAAGGGAATGACCTTATGAACAATGTTGCATTTTTCTCTTAATTTATTGATACCAGAATAACTGGAATTATATTTTAATTCTCAAAAATAATGATTTGTGAAATATGGATATTTTTACAATTGGAATATTGAAAAGAATTTTTCACAACAGTCCTTTGAAGCATGAAAATACCTTGGCTATGTAATTAGTAAAACTCTAGCAGATTCTAATAAATGAATTTCAACTGAAGATTCACCTAGCCAAGTTGCAGGGGGAAGGGAGGAACTTTTCACAGGAATTTGACCATAAGATGACTTCCTTTCTTCCTTTTTCACTCCCTCTTTTTTTGCCTGCTTTTTTTCTTTTTTCCTTTCTTTCTTCCTTTATCCATTTATTTCTTTATTTCCTTCCTTCTTTCTTTCCTTTTTTCTTTTCTTCTTTCTTTCTCAGAGTATTCATAAAAAGTATCAAAAATTGAAGGAGGCAATACATACATGAATAAATCCACAGATTTATTGAAAAACTCATTTTAAAAAGATTATGCTTATATGTTCAACTACAGAACAATATTAAAAAAGAATTTGAGCTACAAATTATGACCAAAATTATAAATTTGGATCAGGTGTCAGCACCAGGAATGTTCAGAGTATCTGATTATCACACTGCCACATATACTGAGTACTCTAATCAGGGTGATAGCTCCAGATCAATCAATTTTGTTCCTGTCAATCATCTTACTATTGCAATTTATGAGCTGGTGCCATATTTTAAAAGAACTACCAATTTAAAAGTTAATGCTAACAGGTCAGAGATCTGACAAAAAATTTTAATAGTCTAATAAAAATTAAAATGGATCCCAAATTTTACCTGTGTACACTTGAAGGCATTATGATTCATAGTTTCAATTTTTTTAAATATCATTAATTGTATAATAAAACAATGTATCATTTTTGTCAATTAACTTCAATTTTAGTAGGCAGTCGAGAGCACAGCAGAATTAGACTCTAAGGAGATATCACCTTTAAAGGACACCCTTATTAAATAACACAACTTAATATGATTAGCCTGCTCATACTTAATGCAACTATTTTGATTAAATTCTATCCTGCTATTCACGGATTATAAAAATATATTTATGAGAATTTTTCTTAAAATAGAAGGTGGGAACCTAAGTTGGTAATGAGTAGGACAATCTAAGCATCTGTTTGGTCCATCATGGCCAAATATCAACATTATCTCAATATTTCATTTTAATGATGGAAAATTTCATTTTGTTAGACATTTCTCTTCAATGAAAATATTTCTCAGGGATTTTTTTGTTTCTTTGTTTTAAAGGGGTTTGCTTTGTTTTATTTTTGGTTTATTGATTCACAGTTCCAAATCCTGATATCTTGATAACAAGTAAATGATCTAAAAACTATTAAATGCTTAGTCATTTAAAGATGTGAAATGGCAGAAAAATCTGCTAAACAATTTGTGCTATCATAATTTGAAGCCTTCAACTGTTTGCATATACATAAAACCACATTAACAAACATTTCCGGAATTCAATAGAATTTATGCACTTATACCAACATAGTAAATCCCTTGGAAGTGTCAGACACATATACTTGATTTATTGATTTTTTTATCTGCATTGGATAAACATTTACAGTATCATTCATATTTAAGGCAACCCTCCGATTTATTTCTTTTTTGGTAGTGATTTTTTTTTTTGGATAGATGTTTTTTTGGTAGGTAACAATTTAGCCATATTTAAATGTCTGATTATATTTCATCAATTAATGAGTTTTTATATAATTGTTTCAATCAGTAGAGTTTATTCAGTATTATTTCCACTCAGAAGGAATAATGCATATTTCTGGAGATGATCTAATTTTTATAGGAAGGGTTTTAAAATATTAGGACAAATGAGATGATCTCAGCTGTGTAATCAATTCTTTGAATTAAGGTTTATTTTTAAATACACCAAAGAATAAGAACCATTTTCTTAAATAGATGAGGCAGTATAAAATAGTGAAAAGAGCCTTCATCTGAGTTCTGGTTCCTGAACTTTCACGAACTAGTTGAGTGACCTTGGACAATACAATTTTCTAAAATGTCTAAAGATGACTTCCTTCCGGGGGTGGAGCCATGGTGGCGGAGATCAGACAGGATTCTCTGTAACCTCCTCTAACCTCCCCTCAAACCAACAAAATATGAAGCCTCTAGACTGATTCTGAAGCAAAAAAATCCACAATATCCGGAGAACAACACGATTCTAGAAGAAGATACTCTGGAAGAACCTCAAAACAGGTCTGTTTTAATGGGGCAGGGGGTGGCCTACTGAACCCAGACTGCAGCACAGGGAGACCGGGGCAGGGAGCTGGAGCAGGGAGCTGGAACAGGAGTCAGAACAGGAGTGGGAGCGTTGTGCTTTTCACACACCTGGGAGTCTTCTGCAAGCCTCTTGGAACAATTTGTCCTGATTGTGGGCAGGTGGTTTGGAGGGTCTGCCTTTTGAGGGGGATAGATTGTGAACCACTGAACCCCTGATGAGCATCGTAACTAGCTGCCATTACACAGCACCTTAAAGCAATCAATCAAATAACAGGTCTGATAAGCACCAGAAATAATTCAATCAGCGGAGCTGCCCAGCCCCTGACATAATTCAATCAGCAGAACTGCCCAGTTCCTGAAATAACTCAATCAGCAGAACTGCCCCAGGGCAAATTAAAGCAGCTGCCCCACCTTTGCCTTAAACAGACCTCACACCTTTAAAAAAAAATGAATAAAAAACCAAAAAGAGCTCTCACCATAGACAACTTTTATGGAGAGAGGGAAGAACAGACCTCAAATCCTGAGGCCCCTAAAGGTAAAGCAACTCCAGAAAAAGCCCCAAAGAGAGACATAAATTGGTCTCCATGTAACAAGGCTTTCTTTGAAGATTGCATAAAAAATCTTAAAAGAGAGTTAGAAGAAACATGGGGAAACGAAATGAGATCACTGCAAAATAAAATAGAAAAAATGGAAAAAGAATGCAATGAACAAAAAAATGTAATTGGTCAATTGCAAAAGGAACTAAAAACAGTAACTGAAGAAAATAAGACATTAAAAATTAGAATCGAACAATTGGAAATGAATGACTCATCAAGACTTCAAGAATCAGTTGAACAAAAACAAAAAAATGAAAGGATAGAGAAAAACATGAAATATCTCCTAGGAAAAACAACTGACCTGGAAAATAGATCTAGGAGAGACAATCTAAGGATTATAGGGCTTCCTGAAAGCCATGATGAAAAAAAGAACCTGGACACTATATTCCAGGAAATCATAAAAGAAAACTGCCCTGATATTTTAGACCCAGAAGGCAAAATACTCCTTGAAACAATCCACCGATCACCTCCTGAAAGAAACCCAAAAATTAAGTCCCCCAGAAATATCGTGGCTAAATTCCAGAACTATCATACCAAGGAAAAGATATTACAAGAAGCCAGAAAGAAACAATTTAAATATCGGGGAGCTACAATTAGGATCACACAGGACCTAGCAGCTTCTACTTTGAAGGATCC
>JAJPUD010020747.1:0-21365 GCA_023553655.1 Myrmecobius fasciatus | reverse complement strand
AGGAAGGAAGGAAGGAAAGAAGAAAGAAAAAAGAAAAAAGGAAAGAAAGAAAGAAGGAAAGAAAGAAAGGAAGGAAGCTACATGGAAGAAAAGACAATTTCTGAAACAGAAAAAAATTTATCATCCTGTGAATATTTTTCTAGAAGGGCAGTTAAAAGGTGTTTTTACACTTCATTGAGGAAATAAATGTAAATAGCTTAATCATATATGCTATCTTTTTCTTGTGGGGATTTTCTATCTTATCCAGGTATATGAGTTTTTTTTTTTTTTTTTTTTTTTTTTTTATTGTGGTTGATGGTAGGGTTTGCAGGAGGTAGGGAAGTAAAGGAGCAATGGAAGGGTGAAGAAAGGGGTTTACATTTTCTAGATGTGACTAGTTTTTGGTTTGTGAAACAATTTGTATCTAGTTAAACTGGAATTATTCCTTTATGAATAACCCCCTGACTCCCACACAAGCAACTGGCAACAGAGTTGTGCAAGTCACATAAAAGCATTAATGAATTGGACTCTTAATGAGCAAAACACCTCAGGCTTTTCGGTCATGTGACTTATTAGTACCTCAATTAGAGTTTTCCCAGAACCAAATAGGAGAATGCTATTATTGCAAGGCAATAATGCTTCAGTGTCACATTGTTTCAAATAGAAAAAGAAGTCTTTCAAAAAAGAATAAAATAAAATGAGGCACAATGAATTAGTTGTCTGATGTAACTTCTCCCTGAAAGACAATTAAATTCAGATGTTCTTGGCCACCAATTAGTTTGCGCACAGTTGTTAGAAAATTTCTCCCTTTTAAAGTAGCCTTTAATATGTGACATTCAATTACATTTCTATTCTGAAGAATCTTACATGTTGAGTTGAGGGGATGGTTAAGAGTACTATGGGGATACTCAGTGGTAAGTACTAAATCATAGCTCAGAAAAACTGTATAATCATATTTCTTATTATGCCTTCATCCCGTTCACATAATAAATCTTTGGTAGCCAAGTCCTGACAAGTTCACCACAGCATTTTAATGTTGTGGAGTTTTTGGTTTTGTTTTGTTTTGTTTTGTTTTTTGGTTTTGTTTTATATAGCTGGAAGAGTCACTAAATGAAATGTAGTTTTTTAAATGCCAAGGGGCTAAAGATGGGCCAAAAGCCATGCTCATGGATAGGTCTTAGTTCTAATTAGAACTTGTCTAGCTAAAGTTCAGCAGTTAATATTTTGTTTCAGCCAGCAGATTTGGCTCTTCTAAGTTTTAATGTGTTACCACTGGGATGATTGTCCAGCAGTTAGACAGGTGTGCAAGTCATTGGCAAAGGCATAAGCCAAGACTAAGTGGTTAAGCTCACTGCGATGTAATTGTTGGTCATGCAGCTAGCTCTGTGATGATTCACAGCAAAGAATATCTTTTTGTTATTGCAAACGAAACTAAAATAACTAATTTTCATACAGAGACAATCAGAGCAACGTGGTGCATAGTTCCACAAGTCAGTTAATGGACACACTGCTCCTTCCAGGATTCTGGTATGGTTAAAAAACAAAAAGAAAAAAAGAAAAAAAACTCACTGATACTGCAACATGGTGGAATGCAAGCCTCTACAGGTGTGGAGGACTTACCATCGTCCAGGTACAACTGGTCCAATTCCTCAGGTTCTCGCTTGATCGTTACGGGAATAGGGGCCAAATTATGATTACTGTCCTCATGCAACTCTGGCAATGACAGTGGCTGATTGGTTGGAGATTCATTTCTTTGAACTTTCGGCAGTTGGTGCTGCTGTTGACCCATTATGGATGAGTGAGTTGGACTGCAGGACTGCAAAAAGGTTGACTCTTGGGTAACAGATGGAACTGGAGAAGAGGGACTGTTGGGATAGAGTGTTTGTTGGTAACCAAGGGAACAGCTACTGCTCAGATGTTGACTCACCTGCGGCTGCAGCATGATGTGAGATGATTGATCAGGAGAACTTGGGTGTACAACTATAGACCTTGGCACTTCCTGGATGGTGGGGACACCTCCAGCAGGCTGTTGAAGTCCTAGGTGGCTGTGGCCTGGATTCGTGATGCACTTGTTGTAAGCAGAAGACGAAAGGTCGTGAAGCTTGGGACTTGAGTTGGGAGAGGATGACATCACAGTGTTTCTCTGCTGACAGGAAGTGAAGCCAGCCACAAGGCAAGAACCAGGATCAGGAGGCATCATGATCTGCTGGCTGTAGTATGGCTTAGAGAGAGGGTTTAATCCTTGGTTCATTGGTCCACAGGTTTGAGCAGGCTCATAGTCATCAGTGGGTTCTGTTTTTATAATTGGAACTGTTAAAAGAGAAAAAAGTTATATAAACATGAGTTGCATATTGGTACAACCAAGTTGGCCTGTGGCTAGGATATTCTTTGCAAAACAAACAATGTTTTGAATAAGTCTCTGTGTGTTTTTTGCCTCATTTTCCCACTCAATAAAAAGGGGGGGAGAGGGAGAAGGAGAGGGAAGAGGAAAAAGGAGGGAGGGGGAGAGAGAGAGAGAGAGAGAGAGAGAGAGAGAGAGAGAGAGAGAAAGACAGAGAGAGAGAATGAGTCATCAACTCAAGAAAGTCACAGCTGGTTCTAATATTGAAAAGGACTATTTTCTTTGGAATCTCCTCCAGCACTAATGTGCTATAAAAATCTATTTGCAAATAGCTACACTGCAGTAGAAGCTCTGGACCCAAGGGCTCCATGGATTTGTAGTAATCAAAGCAAAAATTTTAACTTGGATGTACTACTGCATTTCTCCGGCTACTGATGGTCCATTTGATAAATGTCTGCACATTTGGTAAACTTGAGCATAATAAGATGGCTTTTAGAGGTCAGAAAAAATACAATTGCAAAGATATTTGTTATTATAACCAGCTATGTAAAAGCATTTAATCAATATGAATTTTTCAAAGAAAGAAATGAAAACTTGAGAGTATTTTTAAAAATCTCTTTCCTCTGCTCCTCCTCACCCTTTCATCTTTTAAGTATTTTTCCAAAGGTGTATTACATTGGAACAAACAGGGTTTGTACTTTCAGGTGGCTAAGTATATTAGCAATAAGGATAGTTCATCTTGGATTTTTCCACTTGCCCATTTTCCTTTCCAAGACCACTAATATAACCCACTGTATTAGAAGAAACAATTTCTGAAGCCCATGTCAGTGGTGTAGGGATATATTTGAGAGTCTGTGTATGATGGCCACACTATGATTGTAAGACAATATGCAACCAATTCTTTAACCATATACTTAATTACTAAATCATTATTACATTGGAATTCTGTGTCAAATTCAAACTCCCAGGTAACAACAAATTTTTATGTGCAAGATACCTATGGGCAATATAACCTCTTTGGCTTTAAGTATTTTGAAGTAGAAATAGGGGAGAAGTGCCTAAGAGTAGGAAAGTGGAATCTGATCGCATATGTCTCTGAATATTAGATGCTGCCTTCTCAAGAAGCACTTATGGGGCAATTAAGTAGCACAATAGACAGAACATTGGCCGTGGGGTCAGGAGGACCTGAGTTCAGATATATGCTCAGACACTTGACACATATTGGCTCTGTGATCCTGGACAAGTCAGTTAACCCTTATTATCTCACACCTAAAGAAAAACCTAAAATTTGCATGAATACCATTTCCCTTTTACAAAGTATACTTTTCAACTTTCATTTTCCTAGGTAGAATTAAAAAAAAAACTCATATATATAGAAGAGTGAAGAAAGGAAAAACAATGAAGGATGAATATAAAAGTGTGTAGCATGATCCTATAAGAACAATATCAAGTATGCTAAAATCAGAATGAGTTGGGGTTGCCATGGTAAGTAAAGGACAGTAAAAAGGGGATCTTAAAGCTATATTGGGGCAAGTGGATTATTGAAGAAAATGTATGAATGGTATTCTGCGTGTATGGTTCAATGATGACAGAGAAGACAGAGCTTTTCAACTCATATTTTGGCTTTTGTGGATCTTCCTTTCTACCAAGGAGATATCTTTGGATCAGAAAAAATGGAATAAAATTGGCAAATATAGATTTGAAAAAAAACCAAATAAATAGACACTAAGAAAGTAAATATTTTGAAGAGTTTAGCATGGTGCCTGGCACACTTAACAAATACTTGTTTTCTTTCCTTCTTCCTTCCTTCCTTCCTTCTTCTCCTTTCCACCACCACCCCTTCTTTCTCTTGATAAATTCAGGTCATCCAGTTTCATAAATGCTTCAAGAGTACTGAAAAGACTGGTAGATATTTTAGTTTTGACTTTGTATCCCCAGTGCCTAGGATAAAATATTGTGCATAATAGTGGTTATCAGATGCTTATTTAATTTAGATAAATGTAATTATTGATTCACTGACAAAAATTTCTGGAAGACTATGGAGACAAAGAGAGGATACTATAACTCAGAGAAAATTAATGTTTGCCTCATTTTTTAAAGGCGAAGAAGAGAATCTATAAACTATAGACCAGTGAATTTGACTTGATTCTTGGGGAAATTATATTAAATATTAATAAAGAGATAGCATGCAAGCATCTAGAAAAGGAAGTAATCACTTTCTATAAAGATTTAGTGTGAGTTCATCAAGGAGAGGTAATAACAGACTAACCTCATTTTAATTTTTGAAAGGGTTGCTGGATTTATAGATCAGAATATTTCAGACATAATTTAATTAAATTACAGCAAAGCATTTGATGAAGTCTGAAGCTAGTTATTGTTGTGAATAAGATTTAGAGATGAAGTTTGGTTGAGAGATACATTTATGATTCAATGTCAGCTTGTAAAGACATCTCTGGTGAAATTTTTTTCTGGAATCTGAGCTTGATCTGTTTAAAATTTTTACTGGCAACTTAGGCAAAAGCATAGATAATATGCTTATAAAGACTGCTGATAACATAAAATGAGGCAGGATAGTTAACATTTATAGCATAGTCAGAATCCAGAAAAATGTCATCAGGTTAGAATATTGGATTGAATCAGGAGATAAATTTTAATAGGCATTAATTTAAAATGTTACACTTTGGTTCTAAAAGACTACTTCAGGAATAGAAGACAGGGAAGGCATAAATGCAGAAGTTTGTCTAAAAAAGATCAGGAGTTTGAGTATCCCAGAAGTACAATATGAGTCAACAATATGATATGGTAGCCAAAACAAAATAAAAAACTAAAGGAATCTTGGACGATGCTAAAAGATGCATATTGTTTAAGAATAGGGAAGTTAATAGTCCTAATGTATTTTGCCCTTTAAAGATCATGCCTGGGATACAGTGTTCAATTCTGAGTGCTATATTTTGGGAAAGATATTGAGAAACTATAGAATGTCTAAAAGAGGGCAACCAAGATATTAATAATATTCAATATATCTCAAATGAGAATCAATTGAAGGAGCTGAGAATTTTCAGTTAAAAAGGAAAGAGTAAGGAGGAAGACAAAATATCTGCCTTCAAACATTTGAACATGCTAAACTGTGGAAAGAGGGAATAAAGTCAAATTACTCAGTCTCAGTAGGGTTGAACCAGAAGCAATGGGTGAGAGTTGCAGAGAGGCAGACATGGGCTTCATATAAAGAAAAAAATTATCCAAAAGTAGAACAGGCTGTCTTCAAAAGTAGATATCTTCCAACAAGTCTAGAGTGACACCAGTTAAGTTGTAGAAGGGACCCTTACTTAGCTGCAGGTTGGACTACATGGCCTTTCCAACACAGATTCTATAATTCTGATTCTTTTGTTTATTCCCTTGTTCATTCCACACATATCCCCACCTCTCACCTCCTGCCATCACCAGCTTTTATGTAGCTTTCACTAGAACTGAGTACAGGTTTCCTCAAACTTCTGGTTGAAACATAAACACACACACACACACACATAAACACACACACACACACACACACACACACACCCCTCCATTTATAACAGATGATAAAGTGCTGCTTGGGAGATGAATAGATCATGTATAATGAATTGTCATAAAATTCCTTCTGATTATATTATCATTTGCTCACATGCTGCACTTTGGTGAAATTTTGCAACCTCCCTCAGCTACAATAAAGGAGATTCCAGTTCAAGAATAGATTTGGAAACTTATTTTTATATTCTCTTTTAATTATATACAAAGATGCCTTTGTGTGTAATCTAGGTACAATACGTAGGAACATATACACACAGAGGTAGTGGGCAAGACAAAAACTACATTCCTAGATAAGAAAAAAAAAAGCACAAATGTGTTAATAAATTGCTTTAACAGAGAACTCTTGAGAATGTAGATATTCTCATATGTTTCATATTATAGCCCAGTACACTATCACAAAGTTGCTAACCAGATGTAAACAAGCATCCTTGAACAGTGACTTTTTCTGACTCATCTCAAAGGCAGAAACACCTGGATTTAAATAGTACTAAGACGTTTTTCTTTGACAGTGTTATCTATCAATGGTCTGCTACTAGAGAGGATAAACTCCTGCAAAGTTAACCTGCTGGATTTTTATCCTTTGCGACTTACAACTAAAATTTCCTCCTATGCTGAACTTTTGTTTAGCCTTAATTTTATCTTTCTCCCTCTCTCTTTCTCTCTCCCCTTCCTCACTCTCTGTCTCTGTTTCTTCCTCTCTGATACTCTTTCTCTATATATAAGCATACATTTAATATACATATATGCCATTTGTATTTAACACATATACTATCTATAGACAAATATATGTATTATATATGCACATATATGTATATGTGTACATTTCCTTAATTTTTCCCATCAACATATTCAAAAAGGGAGGCAGTCAATTTAGAAGCTGATGAATTACTGAGGCTGCCACACTTAGCATGAAGAAAAACAGCAACAAGGCAGTTGAAAAATGGGTTACAAACATACATTAACATATACATACACATACATTCATACACACAAGAGTATATTGATCTGCAGGCCCCAAATATGAACCTTTAGCAATTAGCATTGTTGTTTATAGAAACAAGGGGATACCTGACTGAGGACATCCCAGAGTGCATTTGGTGGTTAGTAAACACATCTCCTTTTAATAATTATTAAAGGATTCCTTCAGTAAAGTGAAATGGAATATTGGGGATGGGTCAATGTTAAGGAAGGGATCAAGAGAAGTAGCTAAGCAGTTATTAGCCCACCATCTTTGGTGACATAGTTGGTCATGTATATAGCTGCTAAATAGAAAAACAAGTGAGGCAATCACCTAGCACTTACATACCTTATATAAATATACATTATATATACTTATATACCTTATACTTAGTATAACACTAAGTTGTCAAAACTAGGCTGTTCAGGTAAAACACAACCCTATCTTATTTCTGTCTCCATCTTGTCTTTTCCTGTCTACTAAGCCCTCTTCACCTCTGCCCCTCTCCTGCCCTATACATTAATGTTTCATTTGCTAAGAAACACAATCCTTTTTAAAAAAAATTATTTAAGAATGTTATAGAAATTCCATGAAGGAAAACTAGGAAAAAAATATAAAAAAGAATATTATACTTGTTCTGTATATTTTTACAGAGTAGCTCTTATTCAACTGGTTTTAAAAAAAAACAGATGTGACACAGACTACTGGTTACATCTGAACATTTTCTATTCCTTGTCTATGATGTGCTCTCCAGACTACCTTTCACCACGATTTTATATGAATATCGGGGAGGGGAATGAATAGAGAAGCTTGAAACATTAGGCAGCTAGTAAACTGCTATCAGATTTGGGGGGGGGGGGAATGTGATTTTTAGATTCCTTTGGTGAAAATCACACAGATTTGGATATAGAATTTATATCACTTGGATGGTTCAATATCTTGACCTTGGTAACCCTTGTGACCTGGGTCAATAGTTCTCTAAAAGGTGGCACATGCTAAGGTTCTGAGGTCCATAATGGCCATGAACTTCCATGCTCTCCCCCTTTTCCCTTTTCCTTGTTAGTTTTCAGCTATCTGATTTGTAAATGAATGAATAGCATCTTACCATCTGGTCCAAGGATTAAGCCAGTAATTGTGTCTGAAAATGCCTCAACCAAAAATAAGTCGGCAGGAGGGCAGTCCTACTGGCCACTAACACCTTTTACCTGTCAGTGATGACACACTCTCATGAAAGAGGTACTTCTAAACTTTGGAAGCCCCAAGCTTGATAAAAGTTCTTGCCTTCCAAGTCTACATCTCTGGCAACATAGCCTGACATGCTGCTAACACAGCCTTTCCTTCAATAGATCAATTTCCCCTGTCACTCTCTTCACAGGCCCATATGTTTCCTATATAAAGATTGGTTGGACTGTCTGCCGTATGTGCCTGACCCAGAGAACCAATGTATATATGCAGAAAGGACTGCAGGGTATGGGATGCCAAGAAGGAGATTAATGTCCTCACATTTAATAGAAACCAGTATTGTAATCCAACTTATTTTATATTAGAAAGTCAAATATTTGAAGTCAGCTGTCGGCTCAAACACCTTTTTTAAGGGGCTGCCAGCTGAAAGAGACAGCTCCTAGCCATAACCTGGCCTGCTATGATTAACAACATGAAGCTCTCCAGCTGCTTGGACTCCACTTGCACTTTCAGCAAGCAGAAGGCTATTTTTTATCCCAAGAAGGAATGTCAAACTCAAGTAAGCAGCCTCATCTAAAATGGCTCTGCTGAGAAGATACCATTTTATGAACTGCCTCCCCTAACTAGACTCAAGTTAACCTGCTTCAAGCATATTATAAATCCAAGAAATGGCAGGCCCTGGAATTAGGCCAGAAAACCAAGTTCAGTCTCACACCTGAGGGGCAGGGTTTGTTCAGTGGAACTTGTTACTGTTAACAATGGCAGAAATCTTCATGGAGAGAGAACAGTAATGAAATAATGGCCGTAGATATGTCTAATAGTGACCTTAGTTTGTGCTGTAGACTTTCCAATTTAAGAATTAAAACACTCTAGTGTCCAATATGGCAGAGGTTAAGTTCTAAATGAGTTTGGTTACTTTCAGAGCTCATGATCTTTCATTATTTTACTTTTTTAATATGGCTGAAAGATTAAATTAAATGTTTATAGGGTAGCTAACACGCTAATACCCAGTCAGGATAAGTAGAGTTCTCAGTTGCACCAAGTTTCTAGCCAGGTCCTAGAAATCTGGCCAGACATCAGGACCTACCCTTACTCTTATAGGAAATATTCCCTGGGAACCTTTAAAGAAAACAGTGCCCATCTGCTTCATATGGACATTAAAGGTGCAGTCCAAAATATACCCCTATACTAAGTGCCAATGTACTTAATTTATCTACCACAGAGGGATAATGGCAGGAGCACATACTGCTTGGATTAGAAGCAGTGATTCCAGCAAGTCTAAGGAATCCAAAATCATAGAACTTATTGAACAATTCTTCCAACAGAGGATGGAGATGATATCTCAGTCTGCTAAAAATAAAATGTGTGCCATTAGGATGTCTGTTGTTTATGACCTGTTTAAAACCAAGTGGTGGCAGCAGCATTAACTCCTGTGTAAATCAGGGCTACTTCAGATTCTTATTGGGAGAGACTTAGCAAAAATGATGTCATGCTACTCACTTTGCCTCTACACAATGGCCCTCTGTGTAGATCTGAATGTGGGTGAAAGATTTAGTCGAAGAAATGTCTGAGTTGAAAATGAAAGGATTTTCTTAACATGTTAAAAAGTAAACATGTCCAACTTTAGAGGACTGTCATAAATCACATGCCTTTTACTGTATGTGGGGAAACTTTAAAAAAAAGAAAGGGGAGCACGTAGAGTTGATGCTATTGCATTCATTTTGGACAATTCTGAGAAGAGTTCACCTACTGGTTTTTATGCTTTAACATTCTAGTTGTTTGCTATTTCAAGATTTCAAACCTGAACTCTTAACTGAACTAAAGAAGAAGAAGAAATAGCTATTTTCTAATATGGAGACCAGTTGGTGTTTGAAGAGGCTTAATGATTTCAGTCAATGTTTCCCAAATATGTCTAAGTGATCCTAGCCTGTAAAAATATTCTTTATTCCTCCCCAAATGTGGGTTACAATCTTGAAATCACTACTATTCGGCCATTTTAGTCTTTTTTTTTCTAAGAAATCAATTAAATACGTGTATTTAGAAGATGACTAGTTTGCATACTGTTCTATAGACTCCAGTTGTATGAAGTCACTTAATACTCCCAAATTGGAAAAGTTTATGAGATAAGAAAAGTAACAAAAGCAAAAATTTTAAACAGACTTTAATAGAATAGACTACAACTTTCTGTCTGGGGGCCACTCTAATAGGACTTTATAAATAAAAGCAAGATTGACAGCTACAAAAAAAATTTTTTAGCAGCATGTCCTTTTTTATGAATGTACATTGATACATAGAATGGCTATTTTCTTTTTGCTTTGGATTAATGATACTATAACTACAACCCAGAGCTTCACTTTCTGGGCAAAGGAATAATAGATCTTACTATCACTGTTAATCTATAAAGCAGGGGTTTTTAACCCTTTTGTGTGTGTGTGTATGTGTGTGTTTGTATTTGGCAGTTCAGTGAAGTCTTTGAACCTGTTTTTAGAATAATTTCTTTTTAAAAATTATAATTCAAGGAAATGATAGTTAATTTACAACTTAGTGAAAAGAAAGATCTGATTTTTCTCTCATCTGAGCTCATTGACTTCTTAAAGGATCCAAGAAAATTAGGTTAAGGAACCCTAATCTAGCATTTTAGTTTCTTACACATTTTTTAGTTTCTCATTTAGTCTACAAGTACATAGTTCCTCCAAATTGGGGGTAAAAAGGTACCAAATAGCTATAATGGAATGGATGAATGAATAACCTAGTGATATGATACAGAATTATAGAAATGGAAGATCTCTTAGAAATTACTTTAGTCAACCCTCCCGATTCCCCCAATCCCTATCATAAAGATGAGAAAACTGAGGTCTAGAAACATAATAATTCATTCAAAATCATACAACTAGTTGGTGGCAACTTGTCCTTCATGAAAAATGACAAGATGGCTGAATGCATAAAATATGTTCCTTCCCCTCCTCACCTTCTAAAAAAATATGTAGAAAAAGCCCAGATGATCCTCCACATACCCAGATCATTATATTCAAGACTTTCAATATTTACCTGGATAGGCTATCATAGACTACCATAAAGCAACCTTGAAAATATTTTCAATTCCTACAGCTTTGAATTTCCTAAACTGTCTCAGTGGTTATATCTTAGCCAAGATTAAACTTAGGCAAAATGGACTGGATAGCACATACATTAAAACAAATTAATGAGTCATTTAAGTAAGAGTTCTTGGCAATACCCATCTACCCTACTTGCAAGCAAATGATCAAGGATGAGAAGATTCCCAGACCCTTTTTAGCCCCTTAAGATATATAGTTTTATCAACATATACTGATAAAATGGAAAACATGAAAACTTCCATTTTAAAATTAAAGACATATTTTTAATGAGAAGCTCTCTTGCTTCATTCTCACTAGGGTCATGAAAGTTTAAATGCACCAATACTGTACTACTGTAAATGTATCTAAGTTGCCCTTTTTGTGTGTATTTCAAAGTATACTAACATCCTAACTGTAAGCCAGTCATATAAGAAGATGCCTCCTGTTTTACATTAGTTAAGGAAAGATGCTTCTTCATATGGTCATCTGGCCTTTAATCCTACCATTGCCTAGCAAAAATGTAGGAAGGTACCAACACAGAAATCTGGGTCCTCAGGTTGAAAGGATTTTTCAATTCAGTCCTCACACTTAGCATGGATGCACTGTCCCATTACCTCTTGTTACAGTATACCATATTAGGCTATGACTTGAAATAAAGTAACACAAGATGACACAGTATAACTCGGTGTGATATTAGGCAATGGCACACAGAAAAATACCACATAACCCAAGTGGCGAGTTCACAATCTACATTTATTATGGAAAGCAAAAGTGCGACAGATGAATACTAATTGTCACAGTTTACTTTAGGTTTACAAAGCAGATTTTTCATGGACAAGATAGCACTGTTGGTGAGTGCAATACTGGTATTCATCACAAGTAATTTCATTTACATTAAATACATTGTTAGCAAGGACAGAACAATTTGAATAATAATGTACAGGTTTGACAACAAAAGATATCATCTATAGTAATTTTTTAAATGTTCACAAAGATCCAATCTTCTTTTTGTTAAATGAAATAAGATATAGCACATGTCCAAAATTATGTTTAAAATACAGCACTTCACACTGCCCTTTCCATTGGGAAGAGGGATTTCAGGATTCCTGCCTCTAAAGGTGGAAAAATAGTCATATAGCTGAGGTGATCTCCATTCCTTGGAGAGAGGGAGTTAAGATGTTTTTCTTGTCCGGCAGTAGCAGTAACATCAACCCTAGAAAACACATGAACTCTTTTCTCCGTCTGACCTAGTACAGATTAGTGACGGGCACAGATAGGTACCAATAAAAAGAGAGATATCATAGAATCAAGGTGAAAGATTCAAATGAATACATGAAAACTTTTCATTTTAGGTCAGCCCTAACATGTATGAGTCCCTCTCAGTTTAATGAAATTGTGCTATTAAAAATCCTTCCTCCTATCTTCCCTTATTCCCTTTTTTAGCGTCCCCACATGTACACATCAGCTCACTTCCCTACTTCTCTCTGAGAATTTCTTTCAATGCTACAGCAGGGCATTCTTTCTCAGGGTCAGACACCATAGAAGCCTCATCTATGTGTGAATGTATCTACATTGAAAAAAAATGGCTAATTCTTGAGTGAGATCCAGGGGAACTGGGTTTTCAGTGACACAAATTTTAGTCTCACAAAAAAGAAAAGAGCTGATGAGGCACAAACACGAATTTATTCTGTCCAAAGCAAGTGATTAGGGAACTCAATTCATTGAGAAGAAGGCACTTGGGTAAATGCCTGCCACATACTAGGTATTCAGATTAATATTGTTGACTGACAAGAAGGAAAAGTGGCTACTGTAGTTACTATCCCTGAAAGCCAATGTTATTACAATACATATAGTTAATACAGGAAATTAGGGTTAAACAACCCTAATTATAAAACAGTGGGATCTCCCTCTTTACTTAAACAAAATTTTTATAAGACTATGACTCCTGCAATGTACTGGCTGAACAATTATCTAGGGAAAATATTTAGTCCCTTTTTCTTCCATAATATTAAAGATAAATCTAATGATGAATAGTTGGCTTATATGTACTGCCTTCCATTGCAGAATCTCAACATGTATAAACAAACAATCATTTCTTTCTATGCTATAGATGAGGAAATCAGGAGTTATTCTGAGGTGAAATGAAAAGTTAAACAACGACTTAGTGTCAAGGCCTGTAATATAAGCTAGAAACAAAATCCATAACTCCTAACTCATCTTCATCCTTTAACCACAAGCTTATTCTCATGACCTAAAAGATACAACCTCCTGTAAAAAAAATAAATAAATAAATTTTAAAAAAAGGGAGCAGTTTGGCTATCCATGAGGCAGTGGAAGATAATGTTATACAATTTTCTGAGACAAATTATAACTTGAAACTTAAAACTATTCTCAAGCAGATATTGGAGTTAAAATATTCCCAACGCAAATAGACTCCATAAAAGCTTCATTTCTGGGTCTTCAGTGGTCTGTGTATTGAATTCACATGATCTTTTCTCTGGGCCAACACAAGAAAGAAAGCTCCTTTTTGGAATAGAGAAGCTAGTTTTTCTCCCCTACTAATCACACACACGAAATGGATAATTCGTAGTCTTTCCCTCCTTCTTCACATTTGTGCTATGAGCCTTGATGCATGTATGTGGACTTAGCATCTGAATATACAGGAGCACTGAGTGTACATCTTGTCTATAATTTGAAACAATACCATTTTCTGAATGAAGAATGATTTCTAAGTAATTCAGTTACTGGATGCTTTCCTTTCAACAGTTGTGAAATTATTAGATTGTTCAATGCAGTAAAGTGAAAGCAGGACAGGGATTCATTGTAGATCCTTTAAACAAGGTATGTGTGTGGGAAATAGTATAGGGGCATCTGCTATGCAAGCATGGGCTAATAAATGCTTTTTATACTTAATATTTAAATGGCCATATTGAAGTATTAGAGTTCATTGAGTTTCAAATTATTATTCGAGCCATTTATTTAGATTTATTTTTTATTTATTATTATTATTATATAAATGAAGATTAGAAAAATACAATAATCCTAAACATGAAAGCTGGGGGGGGGAGAGAAGACCTATCTCTCTGTGTGTGTTTTTAAATCTACCTTCCCAATCTGGGACATTGACTGTGTCATTAATCTGTTCTGGACATGATCTGTTCTGGCAACATGAATGAGTTGTAAACAGACCTCAAAGATCCGAGATGTGAGTATTGGTGTTGGTGGTTAAGGGTGATGGAGGAAAGAGGAGAAGGCAGTATTTAGGGGGTCAGTTGATTATTCCTAGCTAAGAACCAGATAAGTGAATTCAAGGATTTCAAAGAGCCAAACTTCACTTTTCACCACCTCCTACAAACAAGATGAATTTCAAAGATTGTCTTTTTAAAATTATCTGAGTTTTGTTTTTGTTTCTGTTTTTACTCAGTTATTCCCCTCTGCAATTTAAGAAAGTGGTCCCTCACTTTTCAAGATGAGTCCCTTTATGTGATGCATTTTACAGCAGAGCAGAAAAGATTTTTGTCCTAAGTGCAAGACCTTAATTCAAAGAAAATATTGGTTTCTATAGCAATGAACCCTGAGGCAGATATTATAACGAAAAATAAAAATATATTCCAGGGGTCAAACAATGTTTTATATCACATGGAGAAAAGGGATGAGTAACCAAATTATCTGACATAGCCTAAGTGCTTAATAAATGCTTTTTGACTGATTTTCTGAACCATCTGATGAAAAACGCAAGAAGGTTCTCATTCTAAATTTTCCACCTCTTCTTGTTGCATCTTTATGCAGTCTCAATATAGCTAACCCTGTTGCATTTAACGAGCCAGACACTTCTCTTGATCTTATCAGAGGTTAGCTTTTGAATCTTCTCACCATGAGAGGCAGGGTGATATAGTAGTAAAGCAAGTTGATCTCAGTCAGGAAAATCCATGTTTAAATCCAGTTTTTTTATATATTATCTGTGTGACTGGACAAATTATTTAACTTCTCAACATTCTAAGCAACTGAGACTATCAGTTGCAGGAAAGATTTGTTCTATACTGCTTCCACATTCATTTATAGATCTTGTCTCACAAAACAAAACAAACCTATGTGTATACTTCCCAATTTAGTGTGGCTAATTTTCCTGATACTTCCATGGGCCTATGTGTTGAAATACAAGGTCAAGTCCATTATCAGTTAAATTGCTGATTCATCCTCTAAGGGTTACAACCCACAATCTTACAGGTGTGGATGACTCAGTGTTTCACTGGGGAGGTCTTCTCAGTAGAAAATTAAGTGGAGATTTGACGATTATCCAATTAGGTTGATTGCTGGAGATGGTCAAAGTATACAATGAAAGCCAAAAGATACACTGATCAGATTTCTCCAAATAATTGCCAAACCTCCACTTTGTACTGAGTATGATTCAAAGAGCCTTCCCTAGAGGATGTGCTTTCTTTCCAAGCAGCTGTGAAGAGTAAGATTTAGTTAGATTCTGGTCAGAGGGCACAAAAAGCCACAATGGGTGCAGTCTCCAGTAAGTTACAGCATATGGGAAATGTGACTTGAGGAAGGGGTGAGAATGTACTTTTTCAAAGAAACATTTATACAAGAAACTCAAATATGCTCACTTGAAAGTGACTACACTTAATAGAGTAAGAAAAAGGATAATTTATTCTGTCTGGAAGTATATAAATCTTTGTCAATTTGTTCAACAGAGACTTGTTTTGCACTGCTTGTGCAAACACACACACGCATGTGCGCGCACACACACACATTTAATGAATAGGCATCTTGGGTGTTCAGCTACTCTTGACTCACACTTCCTTTTGTTTTTGATGGCTTTTGTCCAGCATGATTGCTTAAAATAATACCCCTGTTCCCTCAGTGGTACTGTGAGTAGGTCTGATAAAGGGGTCACTGGATAGTCTGTGGTTACCCTCAGTCTCCTTGCTATTATATCCTTCTCTGCCCATTCTATTTACCACCCAGTAAACCCACATGCCACTCTGTCTGCAGGGAACCAGACTCATTGTTGCTCATCATTCCCTAAACTAAGATCTCATCATTATATTCTCTCACAAGCTTAGAACACTCATCTTTCAGTATGTAGTTTGCCTCTTCTGCTCTACATACCTTTCCCTGTATTTTAGAATTCAGTGTTGAATGAGGCATATGGGATTTTGAAAGTATTTGTATATTTCTTTTATTGACTTTTCTTGATCTCATATAGATATCTCTAAACCCTTTACTTAAATTGAACTCTTCTCAAAGTCCCAGAAACTTTCCCATCATCCAATCAGGATTCACATCAACCAAACCACTTGACAGCAAATTCAGCATACGTAGACCAAACAGAAACCACAGAATTTTCAAACAAAATGAACTAAGGAAACCCTATTTAAGACTAAATAATTTGCCAAAAAATTTGAAAGATAAAATTATATGGAGAATTAAAGAAATGGTGGGGGAGAATATTAGCCTCTTGTTATGAAAAGGACAGGTTTTTTTTTTTTCAGTTTTGTAATATCCAGGCTCTCTTCTAATTTTGATTACTAAATTAATCATCCTATGCCTATTCTTTTTTTTGTACAATATTCCGAATTATTTCAGACTGTCTCTGTTTTTATTTCTTTGTTCATCTACAAAAATTGAAAAAAAAATCCATAACAACTCTTAGGAAATTTAACAATGATTCTATCCTGCTCTAGACCAATACTTATATTTATTAAATAATTTATTTCTTTTCAAATACTAAGTAATATTCCAGATATATGAAAGAGACAACATATCTCCAAGATATAATCAATATATGTAAATACATATGTGTATATATATATATATTACTACTTATAAGTTCAAGTCTAAAACTTAGAAAGTTAGAGATGGAAAACAGAATCCATCACTTTCTATAATGTCCAAAGGATTATAACAAAAGGAATAAAAAGACACAAAATGGTCATTTCAAAAGCATGGACAGTACAGTCCCTTGAACTAGCTTAATAACGAGTCCGTGTGGATAGGCATGATTGGATTGGTTTGTGATCAGTATCATGAACTGGTCATAAGTATCATCTCTGTTACTAGAGCAGCAAAATCTAAGAGTTTCATTTTTAGTCCAGATGTTTAATATAAAGTTTCTATGTGTTCTTCTATTTAATATAAAGTCTTTCTATGTTCTTTTATATGAAAATTGCTCCTCCATATGCCAGTGCCCACATATTCATTAAAGGGTAGGTGCAATCATTGCCTGCACATTTGTTTTGGATATTTGCTGGAATAAAAATTCAATTCTGTCAAGTATTCTAAGTATGCTACACTGAGCTACTTTCCTCCCATCAAATGTTTTCAGAGTGCAGGCCACAACAAGGAAAAACAAAATAAGCATCATACAAAGTATAGAATTGAATTTGTTTTTTGAGATACATCACAGGAAGACTGCAGTTACCAGAAAAAACAATTCATGGCTATATTCCTAACTAGTGAACTTTGGGCAAGTCAAGTTAACTTCTTGGACCCAATATCTAGTTTACTTGGATCATAAATATATAATAATACTCATTGACACTCTCTAAGGAAATGATTATACAGTGAGTCTATCTGTATTTGAATTGGTTTAAATTAGATTAATTCTTTACTAGATATTAGTGAGCCTAGAACTAGCTATTGGACTCTCCCTACAGACACAAAAAAGCATCAAGGAAAGCATCTCAACATTAATGGTTGGCAGAATAAGAGAGTATTAAAAGGGAGCACAAGAAAGCATCTTTTCTTTATGATATTCTAAAAAATATTGTGTTCCAATGGTATAACAAAGGAGTATAATGTCCCAATTCAAATGAATGCTTTGATACTTTTTTTTTCATTTTAATAGGAAACAGAATTCATACACAGTCATGGCTGATTTAGTTACAGTACTAAATGTCAAAGGCAAAGATGCAACCAAGGAATCGCCAAAAAAACAGTTATAAAAGTACATGGCACAAAAGTGAGCCATTTCAATTCAAGGAAAGATGTTTCAACCTGGAAAAGAAACATTCCCTAGAGTTAGCCAGTTCTCCATGTACTGATGCCATTGGCCTAAAAGGAAATACTTTATTATATTCAATTATCTAAGAACTGAACAGCAGGGAGGAAAGGGAGAGGGGAGGGAAAGAAAAAAGTTGGATCTATCAGAAAAATCTTTGGGGGCATAACCTCCAGCATCCCATAACTGTATGTCTATCTGAAAGAAGTTGGGATTGAGACCCAGAGGTGGGAGAAGCAGCATCACCAAAACATTTCCAGTTAAATCCATTCTTCTACTTCTTTGACACAAAAGTTAAGTAAGTGAACATTTAAAGTCAGTGTTAAGCTTTTAGAGTCCTTGGATGGCTCTATCTTGGGATTAAGATATCCATGAAAAAGACTTTTTTGGGGGAGATAAGCAAAATGGAAAAGATGAAACCCAAAGATGCTATAAATGACTCAGTGGGTACAAGGAGAATAATGTGTGCTAGGAGCACCACGTACTGTACTTATTCAGTGTGCTGACTTTTATAATTCCAACTACAAACTCCAATTATTTATTTTGATAGTTTCTTTTTGACAAACCACTTCAGAACATTTACACTGATGGTTGTTTACTAGAAGCTATGTCACCAGTTGGTGCACTGAACATCATGGCCAAAGATGAATCGTCTGCAAGCTGTTAGATGCCTGAATTCTAAAGGGCCAGAACATAAGTTCTACGGAACCAGGTGTGAAAACTTCAGATGACTAGACTGTAATGCAATCCTTATATATTAATTGTTGACAAATTCAAATGTGCAAGTCTGCCATTTATTCATCCAATAAGCATTTATTAAGCACCTACCACATACCAGATTCTAGGGAATCTGGGGAACCCAGGGAAATGTGGTATATCCCCTGATGTGGAGTGGGAAAGGCAAAATTGTTATCTTGGAGATAATTGGTTTTTTTCCTCTATGTAGTTATAAGTTATGGAGCTCCAAAGGCCTTTAAAAATTGCTAGATTAAGAGTCAAAGAGGTTCTTACAAACCAGATAGTCCAGTTTCTTCATTTTACAGATGAGGAAACAGGCCCAAAAGATGAAGTGATTTATTCTCATCCAGATTAAAAAAAATAAAATTACTCAAACCAAGCCCTCTAATATTCCAGATCTACTCTTCTTTCCTTCCTTATATCTTTGCACCTGCATAATCTGAACACAGTGGGGGCTTTCTTATGTAAGGAGAGGTTTCAGTTTCTCTCACAATACATTTTGGAAGAAGTGGAAGAGAGGAAGGTCATTGTAGGGCAATGAAGGGTACCATTACCATTTCTGACTTGAAATGATACTTTTCTATCTTTATTTGACTGTCAAAATTTATCATCAGAAAAACAAGAATTCCATCCCTTAAAACTGTCTCATTTCAGATAAATTTTGCTGCTTATTGGTTTAACTATCCTGACAATTGATTCTCATCTCTGACAAAAGTGAAATAGCAGAATGAGCAAGGTCCTTAATTACATGTATAAAAGTGAATGTGTTGTATTGAGCTTGTCACTGACCAAGAAGGACAGCGAAGCTATTCTCTTTGTTTTAGGATGAGTAGTGCTCATCCTGACTGTACATCCTTTAATCTTGGAGCTACTAAAGCCTTTTAGGCTTTTGTTATATTCTATTATTACCAATTAGCTAGGAGACCTCTTTTGAGTGTGACCTGTCCACTCAAAGGCCCACCTTTCTACTTTTAAATGCCTGATAAAGGTAATCTGATATGATTCTCCAGATCCTTGTTGAAGCTGTGGACCATGAGCCTTTGAGTTCGTTAATTACTCAATACTCAAAAGAACAATGTAGATGTGGATAGGTCCCAAAAGTGATCTCACAAGATTTTCATCTCAAAAGCTCATCCAAAACCAAACTCAAACTCAAAACTTTGACTCCTCTGAGATTTCACCACAGATTAGAGCTCTTTTATATTTATAATTGTAAATTTCAAGAGCATTAAAATAATTTCTCAGAACTGTTAATATTTCTGAAAGAATCTTTGTCTTATGACGTCTATGTAATTATGACTAAGTGGCAAGGAAAATTTCCTTTCAGGGGGTTGTATTTTAGTATTCTTAAGGAAAACAATGACAAAAGTTTTTTTTAAAAAACTCAATGCAAATGCTCTTTGCATGCAAAAATCTGTCATGGTACCCAGTTTCGTTTTTTTTTTTTTTTTTTTTTTTTCTATCTTGTACTATGATTGTTTTCCCCTGGAAGCTGAATGCAAAAAATTCCAGTCAGAAATGCACATAGCCTTCAATGTACATTTAATAGGCAACTGTGCTCAAGTTAAACATTTTATCATCATCTAGTAGAAGAATTCATGTGGCTTTAAAAGCCAGTCCACCCAAAGATCCACCAACCAAAATGAAAAGTCCAATAAAATTTTGCATTTCTGGTTATTTTCCTTCAATCTTACCAATGTAACATTTTAATGTAGAAAGTAAGCTGCCAGCATAAGACATGGGGAATGAAAATGAGGTGTGGCAGCTAAATGTCATCGTGGGCAAATTGCTGATTGTGTTTATCTGCTGCCAAGCAGTAAGAAGATAATTTTAGAGCTGAGACAGGAAGTGGAGGAGGCTGATGACAGAGATGTGAGCCCTACTCACCATTTTCATAAGCAAACAAAACACTTTCCACACTTTCATTCCACGATGTTGTGAAACTCTAAGAAGGTTGCATTTAACCAAGGGCAGTGAAAGTCCCCACCTGAGTAGTGTAAAGGTTTTAGCATTAAATAGCTTTCAACATATCAGTGACAAATTGGTCAGTGCATGGAATTATCTTTAAGAAATGGTGTTCTTTGAAGGAAGGTTTCTCTTTTTAATATTAAACAGAATTGGTGAGAGCTGGGACATAATAAATAGTGAACACATCTGTGTTAACCAGCTTATTGTCTTGGCCTAGTTCTTGGTCTAGTGATAATATTTCAGGCTAGTAATTCCTTGTCAACCAAGGAAGAAAGGAATGAAGGAAGAAAAGAAGGAAATAAAGAAGAAAAGGGGGACAAGAGGAGGGAAAAATACAATAATAGGATCCCTAGTTACACCTACTTTAAAGAGAAATCTCAGAGGATTCTGATCTACTCAGATTATCTAAATTTTACATGCTTCTCTATATAACCTCAATATAGCATTAAGGGATTATACTTTAACTACATTTTGACTCCACATTTTATGATGTTAGGATTGATTTATCAAAGCCAACTCACCAAGTGC
>JAJPUD010020746.1:0-24131 GCA_023553655.1 Myrmecobius fasciatus | reverse complement strand
ATATGTTAGACATAATATTGTATTCTATTATATCATGTTATATATATATATGTACATATATATATAATAGCAGAGCATAGTATCTTGTGTTATATATGGCTATATTGTATTATAATAGTTTAATATCATTATCTATTATGTCATATTTGGTATATCATACCATATCATAACTATGTTAAATAATATCATCCTAAAGCAACTGTAGCATATGTTAGACATAATATTGTATTCCATTATGTCATGTTATATATATATATATATATATGTATATATATAAAATAGCAGAGCATAGTGTCTTGTATTACATATGGCTATATTGTATTATAATAGGTTAATTTAATTATCTATTGTGTCATATTTGGTATATCATATCATATCATATAGCTATGTTAAATAATATCATCCTAAAGCAACTGGAGCATGTTAGACATAATATTGTATTCTAGTATGTCATGTTATATACATATATATATAATAGCACAGCATAGTGTCTTGTATTATATATGGCTATATTGTATTATAACAGTTTAATTTAATTATCTATTATGTCATATTTGGTATATCATAACTATGTTAAATAATATCATCCTAAAGCAACTGTAGCATATGTTAGACATAATATTGTATTCTATTATATCATGTTATATATATATATATATGTACATATATATAATAGCAGAGCATAGTATCTTGTGTTATATATGGCTATATTGTATTATAATAGTTTAATATCATTATCTATTATGTCATATTTGGTATATCATACCATATCATAACTATGTTAAATAATATCATCCTAAAGCAACTGTATCATATGTTAGACATAATATTGTATTCTAGTATGTCATGTTATATACATATATATACATAATAGCACAACATAGTATCTTGTATGATATATGGCCATTTTGTATGATAATAGTAAAATATAATTACCTCTTATGCCATGTTATATCATATCCCATGGAACTTTGGTCAAATCACCGGCCTTGTCAGAACCCTACACAAAATTTTAGGACTAGTTGCAGAGCCGCTGCCTGTCCGTGTGAATAGATAGATTAGATTCCTAGATCCATTCCTACAGGATCAGTAGACAGAAGGCCAGAAAGACCCGACTTCAAATCCAGCCTCCCATACTTGCTAATTATGTGACCCTGGGCAAGTACTTTACTGCCTCAGTTTCCTCATCTGTAAAATGGGGGTAATTATAACACCTACCTCCCAGGGTGGTTGTGAAGATCAAATGAGATCATGATTGGAAAGTGCTCAGCACAATGCCTGGCACCCAGTAAGTGCGATACAGATATGAGCTGTTGTTATTATTGCTGTTAAACAAGTTGGGAAACATGCATATGATGGAGAGGAATATCCTGGTGCTGAAACAAGAAATGTGGTGAAGGAAGAGAGGGCGGGAAGACTGCCATGATGCAAAGTGGAGATGCCACGGAGAACCGGGAAAACGCCAGAGTTGGGGACGGAAACAGAAAGACAGGCCCAAGAGCCCTACTGAGTGCTCTGCAATTATCCGCAGAGACCTGGGCCTACAAAACAAACAGAACAGAGCACTCACACCTCCCCTTCCTTGTGGAAGTGGGGCATCATGGGCCCTGAACACTGCACACATCATCACACTTGGTTGATATGTTGCTTAGTTTTGCTGCTCTGATTCCCCCCCCTTCTCTCCTCCTTCTTCTCCTCCTCTTCTTCCTCCTCCTTCTTTCTTCTTCTTCTTCTTCTTCTTCTCCTCTTTCTCCTTCTCCTCCTCCTCCTCCTCCTCCTCCTCATTCTCCTCTTCCTCTTCCTCCTCCTCCTTTCTCTGTCTGTCTGTCTGTCTGTCTGTCTCCCCCAGTGTGTGTGTCTCCTCTCTCTGTGTGTCTCTCTCCCTCCCTCCCTTCCTCCCTTTTTCTCTCTCTCTGTCTCCGTGTGTGTGTCTTTCTCTCTCTCTCTGTCTGTCTCTCTTGTCTCTATCTTTCTGTCTCCTCTCTCTGTCTCTGTCCCTGTCTATCTCTGTCTCTCTCTCTCTGTGTCTCTCTGTCTTTTTTTTTCTTTCTCTCTCTCTGTCTCTCCCTCTCTCTTTTTTTCTCTTTCTCATAAAGGACAACTTTGTGGACAGGATATAGCCCGAAATGAAAGCGATAAGATATTTTTAAATTTGGGATATTTAATCTACTGTCCCATCCAAAGTAGACTATCCCTTCCTTGGCTTCCCTGGTAATGCAGAGATCTCCTGAGGAGATGCACTCCAGAATCACCAATTAAGCAGCCCCAGTGTGCCAGGTACTGTGCTAGGCTAGGAATACAAAGGCACGAAGCCCTCTCTGCCCTCAAGAAGCTTCTGTTCTATCACCAACAAGGCCAGACAGGGGAAGATCAAGGCCAGAGGGGGGCTCCAAACAGCTGGTGCAGCAGGTGTTCCGAAAAGGGGTTGGTGAAGTTGGGGAAACAGTCACCAAGCTGAGAAGGCAGGGACTTGCTCTGCAACTAGTCATGGTGGCCATATTCAGGGAAGGGGAGAGAAGGGCCCTCCAGGTTGGATTCATTAAAGCCTTTCTCTATAGAGTCCCAGCTTTAGTATCCTGCACATAGTAGGTACTTAATCAATATGGTTCAATGTTTTAAAATATTTATTATATTACTAAATGTTTATTGATCATTTCTTAAGAATCTAATGTATTATTTAACATGTATTGGACTACCTGCCACTCAGGGAAGGGGTGGGGAAAGGAGGGAAACATTTGGAACAGAAAGTTTTGCAAGGGTCATTGTGGAAAAATGACCCGTGCAGATGTTTTGTAAATAAAAAGCTTTAATAAAAAATTAAAATTAAAAAAAGAATCTAATGTATTCTGGCCATTGCTGAGTTCTGAGAGAGATAAAAAATATGAAGAACCACAACATAGCATTTTCACTCTTTCGGTTGATGTTTGTTTACATTTTGTTTTCTTTCTCAGTTTTTTTTTTCTTTCTAGATCTGATTTTTCTTGTGCAGTAAGGTAACTGTATAAATATGTATACATATATTGGATTTATCTTATATTTTAATATATTTAATATGTATTGGACTACCTGCCATCTAGGGGAGGGGGTGGGGAGAAGGAGGGAAACATTTGGAACAAAAAGTTTTGCAAGGGTCAATGCTGAAAAATTACCCATGCAGATGTTTTGTAAATAAAAAGCTTATTAATTAAAAATTAAATTAAAATTAATTTTTTAAATGTGAAGAAAATGCAATTCCAACTTTCATGGAGGTATCCATCAGATAGGAAGAAAAGACACAAATGGAGATGTTTGCAATAGTAAGATCATGTAATAAAGACAGTAGAAAGCTATAGAGTTCTGTGTGAGGTCCAAGAAGAAGGTTCACTACTGACTGAAGAAATCAGGGAAGACTTCCTGAAAGAGATGACATTGGAGTCAGGCTTTAAAGTAATGGTAGGGATTCAGCAAGGAAAGAAGGGAAAGGAAGGCATTCCAGATATAGGGTACGCCCTAAGTAAAGCATGGGAGCTGGAGAAAACAAGCAGTTTGTGGATAGAGTCATCCAGTTTGGCTAAGCCATAGAATGTGTGAGACGATATAAGGCTGGAAAGTTAGAGTAGAATAAATTAAATCAGATGTTTTGCTCTCCAAGTCATTGGGCTCCAGCATACCCCAAAAGGTTTCCCAAGTTGCTCTGCTCTGGGACTTCACAGCAGCCCACCATCTGATCACTTATGCTAAGGGTGACATACAGAAAGCCAGTAGTTGGTTTGTAGAGGATGTGGGGGGGGGGCGGCATAGGCTGGAGTTTGGCTCCAGGGGATTAGTGGGCAAATTCATTTATTCATCCATCACTCATTACTGACATGTGCAGGACTGGAGGAGATAAGAGTAATAAGCCAAGATTTCTTTTTTTTATGAAAGCTTTTTATTCGCAAAACATATACATGGGTAATTTTTCATCATTGACCCTTGCAAAGCTTTCTGTTCTAAATTTGCCCCTCAGTCCCCACCCTTCCCCTAGGCAAGAAGTCTAATACATGTTGATTATGTTAAAATACTTGACAAATCGAATATATGTATACATATTTCCACTTATCTTGCTGTACAAGAAAAATCAGATCTACAAGAAAAAAAAATCTGAGAAGGGAAACATAATGCGAGCAAATATCAATAGAGAGCGTGAAAACATTATGTTGTGGTCCACATTTCATATCCCTCTCTCTGGGTGTATATGGCTTTCTTCAGTGAACAATTGGAGGTGGTTTGAAACATTTCATTGTTGAAGAGAGCCATGTCCATCAGAATTGATCGTCATATAGTATTGTTGTTGCCATGAATAATGATCTCCTGGTTCTGCTTGTTTCACTCAGCATCAGTTCATGCAAGTCTCTCCAGGCCTCTCTGAAATCGTCCTCCTGGTCGTTTCTTACAGAACAATAATATTCCATAACATTCATATGCCATAATTTATTCAGCCACTCTCCAATGGATGGGCATCCATTCAGTTTCCAGTTTCTAGCCACTACAAAAAGGGCTGCCACAAACATTTTTGCACATGTGGGTCCCTTTCCTTCCTTTAAGATCACTTTGGGATCATTAAGACAAGATTTCTGCCTCTGGAGAGCTTATAGTCTAATAAGGATCACAGGGCTTA
Organism: Myrmecobius fasciatus; assembly: GCA_023553655.1. Taxonomy (NCBI): domain Eukaryota; kingdom Metazoa; phylum Chordata; class Mammalia; order Dasyuromorphia; family Myrmecobiidae; genus Myrmecobius; species Myrmecobius fasciatus. The sequence goes on along the minus strand of JAJPUD010020746.1, from coordinate 19,495 downwards.
GCACTAGAAATAACCTTAAAGATCATTTAATCCAAACCCCTCTTTTGACAGATGAGGAAACTGAGGCTCCACATTCTAGTAAGAGAAAGAATCAAGGGAGATCATTTTGGAGGCAAAGGTCAAATCTAGCCTCCGTCACTATCTTGTGATCTTAGGCAAATCACCCCTCTCTGCACCTCAGTTTACTCATCTATAAAATGAGGGGAACTGGATTAGTCTAGTCTCAAGTCCCCAATATATGTGTGGCCCCAATATATTCTTACTGACTCTCTTCCTCTTGTTCTTCTTTATTTCTTCCATTCTCTCTTTTTCTCTTTTCCTCCTTTTTGTTTTCCTCTCCCCTCTTCTTCCACCCCCTACCCTACTCTAGGTCTCTACATCCCTTTCATTCAGTGTGGCTTAGTCCTGCTAGTAGCCCTTGAGCCAAAGATGGGACGACTGGGACGACATGGGAAGAAAGATCTGTTCCCTCCTTCCCTCCAGAAGAGTTTGTATTTGTACCTTCATTTGATGGAATTGACTAAGAAAACTGGGATCCCAAAGGAGTTTAATGGGTACAAATGATGGGTCCAATCTAAGAAGAGATTTGGGATGGATAAATGGCAAGTGCTGGAGTTCAAAAAATCAATTACATAAACAAAGAAAGATGATAGAGATATGGCTGAATAATGATACATGTTAAAAGATCTGAGGGGCTTAGTGGGCTACAAGTTTAAAATGAATAAACAATGTAAGAGACTGCTCTCAAAAATTGCTACAAACGTAGCTCTCATTAAGAGAAGCAGGATCCACAAAAAGTCTAACTGCCCTGGGTTAGATCCCACTTGGAGGATTGTGTTCAGGTCTGGTACAAACAGGAGAAAGGCAACTAGAATACTGAAGGGACTGGGGACCAGATGATCCTTGAAGTTCCTTCTAATTTTAAGTCCTATAATCAAAGAAAGGATTAATGAGCTGAAGAAACAGGAGACTTTTAGCCTGGAAAAGAGAAGACTTGGGCATATATATGACTTGTCTCTGAAGGGTTACCACTGTAAGATTTGTTCTTAAATTTAAGATAGGGAGATTTTTCTTTTTTCTTTCTTTTTCTTCTTCCCTCTTACCTTCCTTTCTTGTTTTCCTCCCTTTCCTTTCTTGTGCCCTTCTTCCTTCTTTCCTTTCCTTTCTTTCCTTCCTGCTTTCTTTTCCTTCCTTTCCTTTTCTTCCCTTCCTTCCTTTCCTTTCCTTTCTTTCTTCCTTTTTTCTTTCCTTTCCTTTCTTCCATCCTCCTTCCTTCATTTTCTTCCCTCAGTTCCTTCTTTTCCTTTCTTTCTCCCTCCCTCAATCCCTCCCTTCTTCTTTCCTTTCTTCTTTTTTTCTTACTAACAGAATTTTCCAAAAGCTAGAATAAGGGACCTCAATAGATAATGAGTTCCCCATCACTGGAGATCTTCAAGCAAAAGCTAAAGGACTGTGTATCAGAAATCCTGCAGAGGTATTGGTGTGGGCTGAACTAAGTTAGTCACAAGATCTATTTCAAAGCTGAGTTTTTGATGTCCCATAATTCTGTTGGCTGAGTTGAAAATAAATGGCAAAGAATAGAGAGACTCTTTCTCCCAAGTTGAGACTTGGCCACTCCGGTCACCTCGGAAGAGCTGATACTGGAGAAGGTGACCTCAAGCCACTGCTATCCCAAGAATCTGCCCTTTTTAGTTCCGCCAAAAGTCATCCGGACACTCACAGCTCTGACTGTGGCTAAAGCTTAACTCATCACTTCCCACCATTTGAAACAGCTTCTACTTGGGAAGTGGCCCCATTTTTCCCGTCACCCAGACTCAAAGTCTGAATCATCTTCTTTTTCCATTTAGAATTTGGGGACTGGAGTTGAAAGGAGTCTCAGGGGTCATCTAGTTTAATCCCCTTATTTCACCGATAAGAAAACTGAGACCCAGGAATGGGAAGGGATTTGTCCACGATCAGACAAGTAGTGAATTTCAGAAGTGAGATCTGAATCCAGATCCTCTGACTCCCAAGCTCTTTCCTCACCTCTTGACTCGGTGGCCAAGTCTTGCTGTTAGGGAGAGGGAGGAAGATTTGGAACAAAAAGTTTTGCAAAAGTGAATGTTGAAAATTACCCTTGCGTGTATTTGGAAAAATAAAATATTATTGGAAAAAAATAAATCCCAAAATAAACGAAAGAGTTCTGAGTTTGAATCCTGCCTCTCATACTTACTCATTGTGTGATCAAAGTCAAGTCATTTAGCCAGTCTGAGCCTCAGTTAAGGAAGTGAGAGATCACTAGAAAGAAGTCACTGGTCAAGGAAAAAGTGTCCTCACTGTGAATCAGAAAAGCAGAACATCTGGAGCAACAAGTGTTTATTAAGCACCTACTGTGTGCCAGGCACTAAACTAAGTGTTGAGGATGCCCCCCCCCAAAAAAAAAAACTATCCATGGCCTAAAGGGGGCTTACAATTCAATGCCTTCCCTGTAACATTTTCTTCAATTTATTCTGTACATTTCTTATCTGTAGATAAGAGGTCATCGTGAAATCCTTGAGGACAGGGATTGTCTTTTGCCTTTCTTTCTATCCCCTCACCTAGCACAGTGCCTGGCACATAGTAGGTGCTTAATAAATTCTTGTTGACTTAAACCTTAGAAATTATCTGACCCAGTACCTATTATAGATAGGGAACTGCGATTGGGAGAGGGACAATGACTTATCCAAAGTCACCTAGGGAGTCAGTGTCAGAATTGAGATTTGCAGTCCAGACCTCAAACTCTAAAACTAGATTCTTCTCCAGTGCACAGGATTGAACCTGGTTTTTGTAAGCCCAGAATCTGTAGGTTATCTATTTATCTATTCATCCATAGACTCATCCAACTATCTACATATCTCCCCATCTATCATTTATCCATCCATCCATCTATCCATCCATCCATCTAACATATTTCCATCCATCATTCAACTATCTTATCTATTCATCCACCTACCTCCCTATCTACCCATCTGTCATCCAGTTATCCATCATCTAGTCATCCATCCATCTACCCATCCATCCACCTATCCATCTATCTAACCATCCACAGATTCACCCAACTATCTATCTATTCATCCACCTATCTACCCATCTATAATCTATCATTCATCTATTCATTTATTCATCCATCCATTTCTATTTATCTATTCATCCACCTATCTACCCATCTATAATCTATCATTCATCTATTCATTTATTCATCCATCCATTTCTATTTATCTATTCATCCATCCATCCATCCATCCATAGATGTATCCAAATATCTACCTGTTCATCCATCTATCTACCCATCTATCCATCTAGCTATCGTTCTTCTACCTATTTATCCATTCTGCTCCACAAAGGGGTAACAGTGAAGAAAAAGTTCTGTTGCTCCTGGTTCCAAGGTGGTCCCAGAACCAGATCAATAAATTAAACCCAGGAGGCAGATATAGTAGAGTGGGTAGGGAACTGGCCCCTCAGTCTTAGGAAGATCCGAGTTCAAATCCTGCATATGACACAACCTATCTGTATAACCTTGGGCAAGTGATAGTTCAATCTCTCAGTACTACCCCTCCACCCCAACCTCCCAGTTCCCTCACCCTTGGCAATGCTATAAGTCTAAGGCTCTATTGCAGAAAAAGTTCAGATCTGTATTGCTAGAAGGGGCTTCTGGAACAAAAGGTCAAGAATTTCAAGGGAACTAATGAAAACAAATGCAAAGGAAGGTGGCCTAGCTATACCAGACTTAAAACTATATTCTAAAACAGGAGTCATCAAAACCATTGGGTACTGGCTAAGAAATAGAATGGTGGATCAGTGGAATCGGTTTAAGTACACATAACAAACCGATGCATTGTTGGTGGAGTTGTGAATCGACACAGTCATTATGGAGAACAATTTGGAACTATGTCCAAAGGGCTATAAAATTGTGATCCAGTTTGTGGCGCTACTGGGTCTGTATCCCAAAGAGATCATAAAAGAGAGGAAAGGACCACATATGCAAAAATATTTATAGCAGCTATTTTTATGGTGGCAAGTATCACCTATCAATGGCTGAGTAAGTTATGGTATATGAAAGTAATGGAATATTATTATTCTATAAGAAATGATGAGCAGGCTGATTTCAGAAAAGCCTGGAAAGACTTACATGAACTGATGCTGAGTGAAGTGAGCAGAACCAGGAAAACATTGTAGACAGGAAGAGTAAAATTGTGTGATAATCAACTATGATAAGAGTCAATTGTTCTCAGCAATACACTGATCTAAGACAATTCCAATAGGCTTGAGATAGAAAATGCCATCCTTGGGGGTAGCTAGGTGGCGCAGTGGATAGGGCACCAGCCCTGAAGTTAGGAAGACCTGAGTTCAAATATGTTCTTAGACACTTAGCATTCCCTAGCTGTGTGACCCTGGGCAAGTCACTTAACCCCAATTCCCTCAGCAAAAAGAAAATGCCATCCTCACTCAGAGAGAGCTATGGAGACTGAATGCAGATCAAAGAATAGCATTTTCATCTCTTTTTTGTTTTCTTTTTCTTTCTCATGTTTTTTTTTCACCTTTTGTTCTAATTTTTCTTTTACAACATGGCAAAAATGGAAATATGTTTTAAATGATTGTACATGTATAACTTATATCAGATTTCTGGCTGCCTTGGGGAGGTTGGAGGTAAGGAAAGGAGGGAGAAAAAAATTGGAATTCAAAATCTTACAAAAATAAATGTTGAAAACTATCTTTACATGTAATGGAAAATTAAAATGCTAGTGAAATTTTTTAAAGAGATGGAGGGACTTCTGACTATGAAGGTCCCTACACCAAAGAAATCATAGGTCTGGACTCCCCCCAAATTGATCTCTATGAACCTCAGTTTTCTTATCTGTAAAATGGGGGTATCATATTTCTAAAATGGGATAGTATTATACTCAAAGTATCTCCATTGTAGTGAGGATCTCGTAGAGAGCTTCAAACAAGACAAAGTCGATAAAGTACTCTGACAACTTAAAGTACTAAAGTATTATTATTCTTTCTCTCTAGGATTTGCTCTGTCTCTCCTCCTCTTCATCTTGCTCTGTCTCCCTCTTCCTCTGCATCACTGGTCTCTTCTTTTCCTCTCCCTTTCTCTCCCCCCTCTCTTACCCACAATTCTTCCTCCTTCTTTTCTTCTTCTTCCCCCTCCTCTTTTTCTGCCCTTTTCTTCTTCCTCCTTCTCTCCTTCCTTCTATTCTTTTCCTTCCTCTTCTTCCTCTTCCATCTCTTCCTCCCCTTCCCTCTCCCCCTCCCTTATCCACTATTTTTCCTTCCCCCTTTCTTCTTCTTCCTCCTTCTTTTCCCCTTCCTCCCCTTCCCCTCCCCCTCCCTTACCCCCTCTTTTTCCTTATCCTTTTCTTCCTCCTCCTCCTCTCTCCTTTTTCTTCTTCCTCCTCCTCCTTTTCCTCTTCCTCCCCTTCCCTTGCCCACAACATTCTCCTCCCTCTCTTCCTCTTCTTGTTCTTCCTTTCCCTCCTTTTCTTCCTCCTCCTTTTTCTCCTGCTGCTTCCTGTATCTCTCTATCTCTGACTAGCTCTAGCTCTTCCTCTGTCTGTCTCCTTTTTGCTTTGGTCTCTTCCTTCTCCTCTCTTCTCCCCTTGATCTCTCTTCCTTCCTTCTTTTCTTCTCTTCCTCTCTCAATCTCTGTCTCTTTCTCCTTTAATATTTCAAGGGTCTGTATTTGCTGTTGGAGCTCATCACCTCCAACCACTCCCTAACTTAGAGGGTTTTCAGGAATATGGCCATTTCTCCCAGCCCCCACTTCCACGTCCCTCCTGTCCCAACTTCAGAAAACAGACTCATAGCCCATGACCTTGACTTCATCATCCATCTCTAAGTCACCCACCTTTGTTATCTTTAGCTATCTCTACCACGTGCTATGTATTTGCTTATTTCTGTACCTGTTCTCCATCTCTCTCCATCTCTCTTGTTCTCCATTTTTCCTCCCTCACCCTGCAGTTTTGAGTCCCTCCTGAGCTCAGAGTTGACCTAGCTTCCATCCCCTTGCCCTGCCTTCAGGCAAGCCTTCTTTCAAGCATCAATTCCCAGCCTCACTTACTCCCGCTACCTAAAAATACTGGCTGGCCTTTGTCTGTTTTCAAAGGAAACCCATTGAAATTATTTTCCCTTTGAGGATTTTATGAGGATCTCACCCCCCCTTTCCCTAACTCCCATGGTGACCCTGAACTAGACTTGAGAATTGCCAAGCTAAGTTTTTCTAAACTAAAGGGGATTGGGGGCGGGGAAACTGGGGGGTGCATTGATACTATTCTCAGATATCCAAGAAGTATATCATCTCCCTAGGGAAGCCTTCCTTCGGTAATGACCTTTCACCCTTGGAGTACAGAGGGAATGAGGAAAAGGACAAGAGACGAGAAAGGAATATCCCCTGTTGCCAAGGGAAGACAGAAAGGAATAAGTTCCCATTGAAGGGAGAGGGATTCATAGTGGACCCCAAAATAAGGCTGAGGATACAGAGCACATCCTTTGTTCTTCTTGGAAGTGGAGGATGATGGGCATGGAATCTTGCTTATTTTCTCAAAATCTGATGAAGTGCTGGTTAATTTGGCCAAATGAATTGTTTTCCCCATCTTTTTCCCCTTTGGGGTTTAGCACAGGGGATAAAGCACTTCTGGGTCTGGAGTTAGAAGGGTTCCTCTTTGCCATTTCCTTTCCATCTCATTTTGCAGATGAACAAATGAGACAAACAAGGTGAAGTGACTTGTCCAAGGTCTGTCTGAAGCCAAAATTTGATTTAATTTGAACTTGGCTTCAGATAGACTTTGGACAAGTCACTTCACCCTGTTTGCCTCATTTCCTCATCTGCAAAATGAACTGGAGAAGGAAATGGCAAACCACTCCAGTATCTCTGTTAAGAAAACCCCAATGATTGCCCATGTTTAATCTATATTGGATTGCTTTCTATGAAAGGGAGTGAAGGGGAGGGGAAGAGCAAAATTTGGAACACAAGATTTTGCCAAGTTGAATGTTGAAAACTATCTTTGCAAGTATTTGGTAAAATAGAGTTATTAAAAATAAAATTGGGGTCATAAAGAATTGGACATAACGGAAATGATTGAACAACAATAACAAGTATGGAATGGAGGAAAATTGAGGTGATTTTTTTTTAATCAATAAAATTTTTAAAAGAGAATAGAGCAGTGGAATAAAAACAGGGCTTGGAAGCAGACCTGGGTTCCAGTCCTGGTTTGGCCACTTCGTGGGCCCAATCCATACCTGAACGGGTGTCTTTTTTTATAACTTCCTCAATCCTTGGTCATCCAGCTGCTATTTCACCTCCAGTGATGCTGGACTCACTACCTTCCCTAGGCAGTCCTTTCTGTTCCTACTTAGAACCTCAAGATTAAATCTGCTCTGTTTTTTTGTTCATGTAGATAGATTGTTCTTGCACAGCAAGATAAGTATGGAAATCTGTATACATATATTCGACTTGTCAAGTATTTTAATATAATTAGCATGTAGTGGACTTCCTGCCATCTAGGGGAGGGGAGGGGACTGGGGGGAAAATGTGTAATGGAAAGCTTTGTAAATATCAGTGCTGAGGAACTACCCAGACATATGTTATACAAATAAAAAGCTTTAATAAAAAATTTAAAAAAAAAGATTAAATCTGCTCCTTGGCAAATGCTCCCCAGCTCTCTGAGGTCAAACAGTCCTTCGTCCCTCCTTGAGGACGTGGGTTGTTCCCCCCCTTTTTATCCTATTTAGTTATAAGTAATATTCATTGAATTGAATTCTATCCCATGGGACAGCCAGCCCTTCCAATTCTTGGACAGGTAACACGTCCCCCCAGGCTTTCTCTTCTAGAGCCAGAAATCCTTAATTCTTTTCTTTTCTTTTTCTTTTTCTTTTTCTTTTTTTTTTTTAGAAATCCTTAATTCTTTTTCAGCCAGTTCTCTCATTGTCCTGGTCAGTAGACACAGTCCAGTTTAGCTGGACTGGATGAGTTGGCTGGAGATAAATGCAGTCCACCAGAAGTCATCCAAGCAGAACAGAAGGAGTCATGACTAAAATAAGTATTTTATTTATAAATAAATAAATAAAAATAAAATGACATAAATCCCAAGGCTTTGGAGGTTAAAACCCTTTCTTAACAAAGCCGAAAATAACAATCGTTGTGTTTCTTTTCCCTGGCAGCTCACACGTTGGTTCAAATTAGCTGATTTATTAGGTGATCTTGGGCAGATCATTTCTCTTCTGGTCCCCAGCTTAAGGGCGCAGGAGAGATGGTAACCTTCTGAATACCCAGAACAGTCTCAGAAGTAAGGGAATAGCAAACCAGGAATATACGGGTCCTCTATCAGAGCCCAAGAGAGCCAGCTCTAAGTTTTCCCACCAGTTCCTGAGCTCTAGAGAGTGTGTGGAGGGGGAGGGGGAGGCTGGAAGGGGGATCTTTGCTGAGGGGGGAGAATGAGCAGATAGGGTGCCCATTGTAGCTAGCACAGATGTTTAGTAAATGCTGATTAATTGCTGGAGCAGTGGATGAATCGACTGGGCCAGCTCTGATGGAAATCAGAGCAGAAAGGGAGAGTGCAAGATTGCTGTGCTCTGCATACAATAGGTGCTTCATAAATGTGGATTGCTTGGTTGATTGAGAAGGGAATCAATGAGTTGGCAGGAAATCCTCTGGGGATAATTAACAGGTACTAAAGCCTGTGGCTAATACTCTCATTCGGTGCTTAATAATTGCTGATTCATCCGTCGGTTGAAGGGGAATCATCAGATAGACAAGACATAGAGTTGGGGGCCGGGAGGCAGGGTTCTGAGTGACCGCCTGGCAAGGACCCCATACAGTGGGTCCTCTGGGAAGGGAGTGGGGGTGGGGGTGGGGAAGGGGACAGGGCCCTGTTTGGGCTGAAAAAAGCCGGAGTGTCTGGAGTCCTGGAGGCCCATCAGGGCCTCCCCCCCAGCCTCTCCCTTTCTTGCCTCCCCCTCCCGTCTGCCTCTCTCTCCCTCCCTCACATTCCTCCCGGAGCTGATCAGGGCTTGAATGACACCCCAGATGAGTCTTCACTATTAATTCCCACAGACAGAATGGATCCCTTGTTCTCCAGTTCCTACACTTGGGGAAGAATGGCCAGCACCAACCCAAGAGTTAACCCTTCTCCCGGCTTCCCGGGAGCCTCCGCCAAGGCGAGAAGGAGTTCCTGGGGGACATGGGAGATCTCTAGAGGGTTCGGGGCAACATGGGGAGCTCTCCCCAATGGGAGTCTCCCCACGGATCCATCCCACAGAGAGAAGGAGCAGGGACAGCCCATTGAGGGGGGCCTGGGCCCCCCCATGCGGTCTGTCGGGGACTTGGGGCTGTTGTCCCAGACTAGCCCCCCAGGACCTCACCCAAGTCCCCCCGTGTCTCTCTGGCCATTGCATGTCCCCTCGATGAGTGGCTGGGGGTGAGGAGGGGGTCGGTATTACGGGCTCAGCCCTCCGCCCCTGCTCTCCCACCCGAGAGGGTTAAAAGCACAGAGGCAGGACACCACCTGCCAGGGCAGGTAGCTGAGGAGAGGCCCAGCAGCTCCCCTGGATCCTCCGAGGCCCCCAAGAAGAGAGGAGAAATTGCTCAATTCAGAAAAAAAAAAAAAAATCCCCTTCTTTTCAGTTCTGTAAGCCGCCCCACCCCACCACCTCCTCAGTCTCTGCCTTCCCCAGAGGGAGGCAGAACCACACAATGTACACAGCCAGACCCGGGAGGGCTTCAGGACAGAGCCAGTACCAGTGGGAGTCCGCCCATTTCACAGATGTGGCCACTGAGGCCCAGGGGGAAGAGAAATGACTTTCCCAAGGTCACACGGTACCAGACTCAGAGTTGCCTGGCTCATGGGGCAGTGTTGTTGTTTTCTTAAGACTTGTATTATCTCCCTTTCTTCCGACCTCCCACCCAGAGCTCACTCTCTGGGTATTCTACCCAACGTCGACGTCTATCCCTGAAGCAGGCAGCCTTTGACCCCTCCAGAGTCCCAATGTAGAGGAAAGGGGGTCTGCCCTCCTTCCCCTCCCTGACCTTCCACCACCTCCCAGAGACCTGGAGGACAGTGTCATGGGGACCGCGGCCAAGGCATCTGACTGGAACTGGACCTGGTTCAGGGGAACGGCCCCTGCCCTGCCCACTTCCGCCTCGCCTGGCTCAGCCCCGTGGGCACTGGAGCTCCATGGGCAGCCCTGTCCCATGGCCTAATGAGTCTGGGCTAGGAGCAGGGGAGAACCGAGTGCTGACACTTTGTTAAGAGAGTCACCTCAGAAACCTTGGGCTGCTTATTAAATCTTTAACATTCAGCTTTCTCAATTACTGGATGGGGAGACTAGATGTTCACTATGACCCTTCCCAGCCCTGACCTCCCCTGTTCTAAGCTCCCTCCCAGCCCTGACCCCTACCCCTGTTTTAAGCTCCCTCCTAGTCCTGACATTCCCTGTTCTAAGCTCCCTCCTAGTCCTGACATTCCCTGTTCTAAGCTCCCTCCCAGCTCTGACACCTCCTGTTCTAAGCTCCCTCCCAGCTCTGACATCCCCTGCTCTAAGGCCCCTCTTCTGATCCCCAAATCTCAATTTCTTTACAAAATGGGGGTCACCATGCTGGACTCTCAACACTGTCCTAAAGATCAAATCTTTCATGAAGGCTTCACTCAACACCCTCCACAATTTGGCTCCCACCTTCCACTCACACAAGGATACTCTTGGCAAAATGGATCCCCGATGTTTCCCAAACACCCTCCCAAAAATTACACACACACTCACTCACACACACAGTGATAGTGGGAACCCCAGCTCCTCTGCTTGAGTCAGACTAGAGCCTTTTGAAGGTCCTCTTCATTTTCTTGGCTCAGCTCCTGTCTTGGGAAGCCCCTCCACTCAGCCCCACATACAGAAGTCTCTCTCTTTTCCCTTCCTTTCCCACCCAGCCTGGGGTCTCTGGGATCCTCTTTAGTCCCCATCATGATATTTCCTACTGTCCTGTCTCCCTGATTAGACCATGAGCTACTTCTATGAGATCTGAGACTGGCATACAGTGGTATTCCATAAATGCTCATTACATCGGTCCACTTCTGTTAAATTGAACTAACGGATGTCTTCATTGGCTTCCCATAATAAAAACGAATTTTCTTAGCTTGGTCACCCTGTCCCTGGGCCATCCCCAACATTATTTTATATTTTTTTGCTGAGACAATTGGGGTTAAGTGACTTGCCCAGGGTCACACTGCTAGGGAATATTAAGTGTCTGAGACCAGATTTGAACTCAGGTCCTCCTGACGTCAGGGCTGGTGCTCTATCTACTGCACCACCTAGCTGCCCCCCCCCCCAACGTTAGTTTATATAATCCATGATGCCTTCCCAGCGGACCTCCCTCAGCCACTCAGACCTTTCCCTAAAAGATTCCCTTCCTCCAATTTACCATTTCTCCCATTAAAGTGTAAGCTCCTGGAGGGCAGGGACAGCTTTCCTTTTTTCTCTGGGACCCAGCCCTTTACATACAGTGAGCTCTAAAGAAAAAGCCAGTTGACTGATCAAAGAAAATGACTGTGAGAAGACTGGTGGAAGTTAGACCCATGAATCCCCAGGACATGTCCAGGAAGGTCCTTGGATCTCTTCTCCACTGAGGAGCCAGAAGTTCTCCTGTCCCATGGGACAGCACAAGGGCTCCTGGGAGCAGAATGTCTGGCTATAGGGGGAGGGGGAGGAGGTGCTCAGCCTGGACCATCTCTCAAGCCTCTTCTTTTCCCTTTGACACTTTCCCTTGGGTGAACTTTGACCTCCCCCCTCCAGGGCCAGTTTGAGGAGCTGTAGTCCAACCTATAGAGAATGGGAAATTGTGTGCTAGCCTGGAGGAGGCTGGGAATTAATAATATGATTACAGCCTCTTTCACCTCAGTCAATAAACTCTCTTTAAATATCTAATATTTAAAGCTGAAGCGCTTTACCAATATTATCTCATTTGATCCAAGAAGAAAATAATAGGTAAAGAAGATGGTACTTGATATTTTAACATAATTAACATGTATTAGACTTCCTGCCATCTAGGGAGGGGGTGAGGGTAGGAGGGAAAAATTTGGAACAGAAAGCTTTGTAAGGGTCAATGATGAAAAATTACCCATGTATATGTTTTGTAAATAAAAAGCTTTAATAAAAATAATTAAAAGAATAAATTTTAAAAAAAGAAGATGGTACTTGATATTTTAACATAATTAACATGTATTAGACTTCCTGCCATCTAGGGAGGGGGTGGGGGGAAGGAGGGAAAAATTTGGAACAGAAAGCTTTGCAAGGGTCAATGATGAAAAATTACCCATGCAGATGTTTTGCAAATAAAAAGCTTGAATTAAAAAAAGAATTAAAAAAGAAGAAGAAGATGGTACTTGAACCTGTATCAGATGTCTTAAAGGAGGGAGGGAGAAAAATTTGCAACACAAAGTCTTACCAAATTGAATGTTGAAAACTGGCTTTACATTAACTGAAAATGAAATTATGAAAAATGAAAAATTTAAAAATTATTAAAAATTTAAAAGTTTTAAAATTATTTAAAATAAGTTTTTAAAAAAAAGAATATGGTCTCCCCCCACTCACATTTTCACTCCTCCTTTTTGATATAAAAAGATGCCGAATTTGACAAGCTTTCATGGCCCTTGTCTTGTTCATTTCATAGTGGTAAATTCTGTATTTTTGTACGTAGGGGGAGATAATTTTCTCAGCACTAATCTCTCATAAGTCTTGTGTGAAATGGTTATGAAGGATTTCTTGTTGAATAAATGGATATGGCTAAAGGAAAAAAAGGATGGTACATCGGAGAAAATGATGGATGGGTGTACAGTGAGAGGACATGGGATCAGATTCTAACTCAGATCCTTCCTGGGTGACTTTGGGTAAGTGGCGCCTCTCTGTGCCTCAGTTTCCCCAACTGTTAAATGAAGGAATTGGAATGGGTGGCCCCTGAGACCCCTTTGGGTTCTAAAACTGTAATGGAGCAGGTCCTGAAGAGACCTCATGAAGCCTTTTGGCAGAGACTTCCCTCTGACAATGCTGTGACAGGCGCCCAGATGGGAGCTGACAGAGTTCAGCTCTAGATCTTTTGATTTGGGGGGCACTTTAACCAGGTCCCCCCAAGTTTCAGGGGCTTGACACCCAGTTCAGCCCTTGCCCAGGTCAGGCCCCAGGGGTGTGACTTCTGTCTCCTGCCCTTCCCCACACTACCCCCACCTGATGTTCTTCCCTTAACCTTCCGGCTGATGGGGAGAAGCCCGAGCCAAGGCCCCAGGGCTTCGTGTTGGGAGCCAGAGGTGGGGGTGGAGGGTGGGGCAACGAGGTAGGGAGGAGGGGCCGGCTGCTTCCTGTCTGCTGGGTCCCACTAGGTGCTCAGGGCTGGGGGCCCCCCTGGGCAGAACCATCTGTCAGCTCTAGGTGGGGAGAGTCGGGGCCGGGGACAGGACGGAGACATCGTCCCTTGGGCTGGCCCTCATGTTTGTCTCCCGCGGTCCTGGTGCTCAGGAGCCCCCCCCCCACTCGGGGAAACTGAGTTCCAGGTCCCCCGCTGCCACTAGCAGAGTCCTGTTTTCTCCCATGTCAAATAAAAGGCCAGACAAGATCATCTCTAAATTCCCCAGGAGCTCTGGCCTTCTCTGTTCTACTATTCCAGGTCTGATATTCCCTGTTCTAAGCCCCCTCCCAGCTTGGGCATTCCTTGTTCTGCAACCCCTTCCATCTGGACATTCCCTGTTCTAAGGTCCCTCCCAGATGGATACTCCCTGTTCTAAGCTCCTTCCCAGCTGGCCATTCCCTGTTCTAAGGTCCCTCCCAGATGGGTACTCCCTGTTCTAAGCTCCTTCCCAGCTGGCCATTCCCTGTTCTAAGGTCCCTCCCAGATGGATACTCCCTATTCTAAGCTCCCTCCCAAATGGACATTCCCTGTTCTAAGGTCCCTCCCAGATGGATACTCTCTGTTCTAAGCTCCTTCCCAGCTGGCCATTCCCTGTTCTAAGGTCCCTCCCAGATGGCCATTCCCTGTTCTAAGCTCCCTCCTAGATGGATACTCCCTGTTCTAAGCTCCTTCTCTGCTGGCCATTCCCTATTCTAAGGTCCCTCCCAGGTGGATATTCCCTGTTCTAAGCCCCCTCCCAGCTTGGGCATTCCTTGTTCTGCAACCCCTTCCATCTGGACATTCCCTGTTCTAAGGTCCCTCCCAGATGGATACTCTCTGTTCTAAGCTCCTTCCCAGCTGGCCATTCCCTGTTCTAAGGTCCCTCCCAGATGGCCATTCCCTGTTCTAAGCTCCCTCCTAGATGGATACTCCCTGTTCTAAGCTCCTTCTCTGCTGGCCATTCCCTATTCTAAGGTCCCTCCCAGGTGGATATTCCCTGTTCTAAGCTCCCTCCTAGCTCTGACATCCCCTGAGTGCTTATGGTCCTGATACTCCATTGACTCCATGAGCTCGGAGGAAGCTTCCCAGACCCGGGCAGAGAGAATATAGCTCCCACACCCTGAGGGTTCCTGGGTCTAACTCAGGACCCTTCCGCACCCTTGTCCCTGCTTCCCCTGTTCCTTCCTCTGTTGAAAAATCAGGATTCCATTCGGCCTCTGGAGAGCACTCCTTGTTGCCTCCTCCAAGAAGCCCTCCTGATTAAGCCATGGGCTCCCTTATCCCTCATCCCCGAAACACCAGGCTGCTCGGTTCTCCCTGCTCTTGTGTCCACGGTTCCGCTTTACGTCCATGAGGTTTGCTCTCATCTCCCCGCTAGACTCAGCCCCGGGAAAGCATCATGTTTATAGTAGGTATATATTCTCAGGCCCCCTGGAGGGAATCAGTGATCCCCAGCAGCTTGGATTGAGCACCCTCTGTTCCAGGTGCTCTGCCCCCATCGAGGATGTCGGAAATCATCCGATCCTAACTTATTTTCAAAATGAGAAACTGAGGCACACCCACAGAGGGAAGAGGGCTTGCCTGAGATCAAAGCAAAGCTGGGACTCAAAACCAAATCTCCTGATTCTCTGTCTTCTAACCCACTTCTGCATCCTTTAACATCTATCGGGCATGAATTTTGGGGTGACTGGAGGGAGAATCCGGATTATTGGGCATTGCCAATCACATCACTAAGCTCTATTGAAAATAAGTCAGGAGGGGCAGCTAGGTGGCTCAGTGGATAGAGCACCAGCCCTGAAGTCAGGAGGACCTGAGTTCAAGTGTGATCTCAGACACTTAACGCTTCCTAGCTGTGTGACCCTGGGCAAGTCACTTAACTCCAATTGCCTCACAAAAAAATTTTTAAATTAAATTAAAAAATAAATAAATCAGGGAACACCAGCCTTGACATCAAGAGAACCTGAGTTCAAAACTGTCCTTAAGTACTTACTAGCTATGGGTTCTTGAGCAAGTCATTTAACCCCAATTACTTCCAATAAATAAATTGGAAAATAAATCGGAATAATACCCAAGAATCACCGAGGGAGGAGATCCATGAGTGTGAATGGGAAAATAATGACACACTTTTTCCTTTTCTTTTGTTTTTCCATTTTTTCATTAAAATTGGTTTTCTTTGTCATTGTTCATCTTAGTTTTTGCTTTTAAAAACAGGATTCTGAGAAGGTCTCAGTTTACCAGAGTGACTGTGGAGGGGTCCAGGACACAAAAAGGGGAATGCTTCCAAGGCTCCTTCCAGGCTCGAGCCATAAAGCCAGTTCCAATTTTGTGTTTACACTTTTGAGTCTTTGCACTTAACTTCTCACACTTAAAAGGAGAAAGATTTTCTTCCATTTGCATTTACATTGACTCTTGAATGGTGGCCAACCCCCTTGGCTAAAGGCAGACATTAACCTGCTGTTAACATTAACAGTTATAAATACAGACTAAGGATTTACATAATCATACAGGAGTGGGGCTGGAAAGAACTTTTGGGATCATTGAAACCTCATTTCACATAGGAAAAAGCTAAGGGGGAAATGACTTATCCAGGATCTCACAGTGACTGACAGAGTTGAGATTGGGATCCAGAGTCTGGGTTTCCCTGCTCTGTGCTCTCTCCAGCATGAGTGCTATTGAAGCCAGAATTATCTATTAATCTATTAATAATGAGTACACTACAAAAAGTCCCCCCCCAAAAGAATAGGAAATTATACTTTTCCCAGCTCCTTTGCAGAAGTGGGGATCCACAGGTATAGGACACTATATATAATGGCAGATTTTTTTTTCCAATATATTGATCAGTTTTGCAGATTTTTTTTCTTTCATTTTTTAAAAAAGTCGTTATAAGGATACAGTGGCTAGAGCATCAGCCCTGAAGTCAGGAGGACCTGAGTTCAAATCTGATCTCAGACACTAACTGTGTGACCCTGGGCAAGTCACTTAACCTCAATTACCTCAGGAAAAAAGAAAAAAAAAAGTCTTTGTTATATATAAAGAAAGCAGAGTTAGAAGAAAAATAGAAACACTGATCAGGATTATATGAAAAGAAAAATGTGAACAAAAATTGAGAGATCAGTGGGGACTTTCAGAGCTAATAAGGCTGAGAGAAACTAAAAAGTTGTTAAGGATATCTTACAGAGAAATTTATTGTAAAATGTAAATACTTGGGGCAGCTAGGTGGCATAATGGATAGAGCACCAGCCTTGAAGTCAGGAGGACCTGAGTTCAAATCTGATCTCAGACACTTAACATTCCCTAGCTGTGTGACCCTGGGCAAGTCACTTAACCTCAATTGCCTCAGCAAAAAAAAAAAAAAAAAGTAAATACTTGAAAAGGGATGTTTATTTGTTTTATTGTTGTTCTTGTTATTTAGACTTAAGTGCATGATCAATGATAAAAATGTAAATAAAAATAAATAAGAATGAAGTGCTCTTGTGCTGAAAAAAAGTCCTTTTTTTGTATAAGGGATTGACTAATCTCTGAGAAAAAGGTGGAAGGTACACAAGGGGGAGAATCTGGGTCACCTAAAACCAAAAACAATCTGTAAAAAATCTCATTAAATTGTAATACATGGAGGATTTGTGACCTGATCTATATGGATATGCTCTTGATAGTGACAAAAAAAAGTCTTGGGGAGCCATTGTCCTCTCCCACCAGTCCCCAAACTACTACCTGGGGACTAATGTTCGTGGTTATGAGACTCTTAGAACATGGCTAGGCTGGTCCTGGGATGATGGGTACACAGTCTCCTGATGGGAGTCTTTCCAGCTTGGTGGGTCCTGCCCAAACTTGGGCTCTGCTGGTACAAGAAGGCAGTCAGAGCTCAGGATCTGGAGTTGGGAAAACTTGGCAAGCAGTTTTGTGATCTTGGGTAAGTCCTTTCATAATTCCCTGAGCCTCAGTTTCCTAGTCTGTAAAATGAGGTTGGACTAATTATCCAATGCTGTTTGTCTCTTCCAACTCTAGAACTATGATTGTATGAACTCAGCTTTAGTTTCATGATGTGCTGAAGCACCAGGGGAAGGACCCGAGTGCAGGATTCACCAGTGATAATAAAATAACCCGCATTTATGTGGTGGCGTGAAATAGATGCTCTCATCTGAGCCTCATGACAAGCCTGCAGACGAGGTGTGCAGTTATCATTCCTTCCACCTGAATCAGTCAATCAACATTTATTAAGCATCTACTGTGTGCCCAGGACTGTGCTAAACCTTGGGAAAACAAACAAATAAAGGCCAAAAGACAGTCCGTGGCCTCCTAATGGGGACAACATGAAAATAAATATAGACAGCATTAAGAGAAAATGCTAAAGAGAGGGAAGGCAGTAGACTGAAGAAAAGCTTCCTGTCCAAGAGGAGAGTTTTGCTGAGACTTAAAGGGAGCCAAGGAAGGCAGTAGGGAGAGATGAGGAAGAAACACTCCAGGAAAACAGGACAGTCAGAGGTGGGAGGTGGACGGTCTTATTTCTGGGCCAGCCAGAAGGCCGCGTCACTGGATTGGAGAGTACGTGGTAGGGGATAAGGTAGGGTGGAAAAGTAGGAAAGGGCTGGCTTATGAAGGGCTTTGAAGGCCAAAGAGAGGATTTTTGTATTTGTTCCAGGAGGTGATGGGGAGCTGCTGGAGTTTGAGTCTGGGGGTGACATAGGGGCCTGTGTTTTATGAAAATCACTTTAGTGGCTAGTGGGATGGGGAGAGATGGGGCATTCAGGCCTCCCAGGAGTGTTCTGTAGTGGTCTAGGTGTGGAGGGTCTGCACCAAAGCAGGGACAGTGTCAGAGGAAGGAAGTAGCAAAGGGGAAATCAGCAGTCCTTGGTAATAGCTTACATAAGGGGGGTGATTTAGGGAGAAATCCAGCATGATACCTGTCCAAGGGACTGGAAGGATGTCGAAGGACAGTAATAGGAAATGTGGAAATGGGGAGGAGGGGGAAAAGGGTGGTTTAGGGGGGTGGATAAGGAGTTTTGTTCTAGACCTGTTGAGTTTAAGACTCCTACTGGGCATCCAGTTCAAGAAGTCTCAAGACCATTGGAGAGGTGAATTTGAGGCAGGCTAGGTAGATTTGAGAATCATCAGCATCAAGCTGATATTTAAACTGATTAGGTCCCAGCTAAAGTAATATAGAGGGAGAAGAGAAAAGTCAGAGGGAGTGATATGGAAGAGGATCCAGCAAAGAACACTGATGAGGAAAAGTCAAGGAGGTGGAAGGATGAGGGTTGGGGGTGGGAGAGCGTCCCAAATACCTAGAAAGAAGAGAGTATCAAAGATCAGTCGTGTTAAAGGCCGAAGAGAGGTCAAGGACAATGAGGATGGAGAAAAGGTCACTGGATTTCGCCACTAAGAGTTCTCTGGTCACTTTAGACAAAGGAGGTTCGGTGGAATGATAAGGTCTGAAGCCAGATTGTACGAGAGGAAGAGGAGAGGAGAGAAAATGAAGGCACCTTTTCTGGATGGACTTTCCAAGGAGGTTAGACACAAAGGGCAGAAGAAAAACAAGACCACAGTTATTGTGGATGGAAGGATCAACCGAGGGTTCAATGGGGGAGACAAGGGCATGTTTGGGGGCAGTAGGGAAGGAGTCGGGAGAAAGAGAGAGAGAGGATGACAGAAGGGATGATCTGTGGGAGGAGATGGATGGAATGGGGTCACTTCAACAAGTAGGATTGACCGCTTCTTACTCGTAAGAAGTAAGACCACCCCATCATGAGAGAGAGGGGTGAAGAGAGTGATAAAGGGCACCTGAATGATAGAGGAGAAAGAAGAGAGAAGAAAAATGATGAATAGCCACCATTTTTTTCTGTAAAACAAGAGGAAGGGTTTTAACTGAGAGAGTTGGGGGAAAGGAAGCCATGGGAAGTTCAAAAAAGGATGAAAATGTTTGAAAGAGCCAAGGTAGAGAGTGGGCTAGCGGAGCTGATGAAGGAAGTGAAGTAAGACTGCTGAACAGCAGTGAGCGTCCTGTTGAGTTGTCTAACTAGATTGGTAGTGGACCAACCAGAACAGCTGTATTTCTTCCTCTTCAGAAATATGTGGAGGGAAAGGTGACCAACAGTGTAAGTGATTCAAAATTGA
>JAJPUD010020745.1:0-24131 GCA_023553655.1 Myrmecobius fasciatus | reverse complement strand
GAGAGAGAGAGAGAGAGAGAGAGAGAGAGAGAGAGAGAGAGAGAGAGGAAGAGAGAGGGAGATAGAGAGAGAGGGAGGGAGAGAGAGAGGGAAGGAGAGAAAGAGGGAGAGAGAGGGGGGGAGAGAGGAGGAAATAGCATTTATATGGTACCTATTAAATACCAGGCTTTATACTAAGTGCTTTTTACAAATATCTCATTTGGTCCTCACAATAACCTCAGGTATTAGATGCTATTAATATCCCCATTTTATAATTGAGGAAACTGAGGCAAGCAGAGGTATGATGCGAGTCATAGTGTTAGTAGGTGTCTGAGGCCAAATTTGAACTCACATCTTTCTGTCTTTAAGTGTAGCCTTTGAGACAACACACCGTGTTGCTTCACTCTACCACATCAAAAGAAGCTGCCCAACATCTGCTTTGGGTGCCAAGGAAAAAATCAGCTCCCTGTCTCTAATACTCCCAACAATAGCTAACATTTGTATGGCACTTACTATGTGCCAGGCACTGTGCTGAGTTTGAAAATCCTGGGACAGAGGTGCTGTAATTATCCCCAATTTACTGATATGGAAACTGAGGCAGAGGCTAAGGGACTTTTGCAAGTCACAGATGGTAAGTGTCTGAGGTTGGACTTGAACTCAGATCTTGGCTCCCAGACCTACCACTCTGTCCACTGTGTCACCTTGCTTTGCTTCCTGAGTCCCCGGCAAGGTGTTTCTGACAGCATCAGCCCCACAATGGTTTCCTCATTGACTCCAGACAATCTGGAGAAAGTTCAGGATCGATCCATGCAGAGGAAATGACTGATCCTGGACAACCTCCCAATACACAGCCTGAGGCTCCATATTATCAATTGCCTCCATCCTCCCCCAGGTCAGGCCTAACTGAAATGCTCCCAGGATGATAATTAGCATTTGTGTAGTACTAGAAAGGTTTATGAATCACTTTACTAGGTTTTGGAGGTATAATCTTTACAACAATCCTCTGAGATAGGTTTTAGGATCATCCCCATTTTACAGATGAGACTGAGGCAGAAAGAGGCTGAGTGGCTTGCTCTGAAGAATACAACTAATGAGTATCAGAGGCAGAATTAGAACTCCGGACTTCTTGATTACAAATCCAACACTCTTTAGCTACACCACTCAGCTAAGAGGGGGAAAAAAACAAAAAACAAAACAAAACACAAAACAAAATAAAACAAAACAAACCTTGGATCTCTAACAATAATTACAATAATACAAAAATGACAATTTAAATGGTATTTGAAGGTCTGCAAAAGCACGTTGAATAGGTTATCTTATTGGATCTTCCTATTAGGGTCCACAGTTTACAGATGTGGAAACTGAGACTCAGGGAAAATTACAAGCTGATAAACGTCTGAGTAAGAATTTGAACCAAGGTCTCCCTAACCCTCATCCTCCCACCTGGGAGACCATAAGGTTCCTGATCCCTCCCCCCATCTAAGCCCTCCAGATTCGGAGGACCAAAGGAGTCCTTTGCATATTCCAAGGATTCAGAGACCCTCTGCTTCCACCCCCCACTTTGTAAAGGAGAAAGCTGGTCGAGACTGAGAAATGACTCTGCCAGAATCATCGATCCTGCTCATTGAAGGTTTCAATTCCACAGTCAGCTTGTAGGGGAGCAGGGAGATGAGAGGGAGCAGGTTGCCTACCTTTTTCCCATGAGTTGCTCCCATGGCATGGGGGCTGGCCCACACACGCACCGGTGTACCCCCCAGACTTCTCCTTCTGGTCCTGTGGGAGGAAGGGGGCTCTGGTGTACCCCCAACTTTCTCCTTCTGGTCCTGTGGGAGGAAGGGGGATCTGATGTACCCCCAGACTTCTCTTTCTGGTCCTGTGGGAAGAAGGGGGCTCTGGTGTACCCAAAGCTTTTCCTTCTGGTCCTGTGGGAGGAAGGGGGTTCTGGTATACCCCCAGACTTCTCCTTCTGGTCCTGTGGGAAGAAGGGGGGCTCTGATGTACCCCCAGGCTTCTCCTTCTGGTCTGTGGGAGGAAGGGGGATCCAGATAGGGCCTCTTGTGTGAGGCAGCTGGGGTCCACTGGAGCCTTCGAGGCGGAGGCTGCATCCACGGCCAGGAGAACTGGGTCCTGGGGCAGGCTGGCTGCTAGCCCTGATCTCCCGCAGCCAGGCTTTCACAGGAGACCAGCAGGGACTTTTCCTCGGATTGAGATGACCCCTGAACACCCGCTCATCTTCCTGTCCCTGGAGCCGCCTCCAGTGGGGCTCAGCCTCGGCTCAGCACAGAGACAGCTTTCAGAGATGCTCTAACCTTTAAGCCATCCCCCCGTCTGCCAAGGGACTTACACTAATTGCTCTTGACAAAGCGGGATGCCAGAGGCGGCTGGGCCAGCCCGAGGAGAAATCCCACAAGTGGCCTCGGACCCGGAGCCGATTTCTGGCCTCTGGAATGTCTTGGCTCAGGCCCAAGGCAGCATTCCTGGCTGGGGAGGGGTGTGGGGGGGCTCCTGGCACTTGGTCTAGTGAGGGTATTTCTCTGGTCTTAGAGAGGTCCCAGGATGAGCTCCTGAGGGAAAACAAGTCAGCCGGGAGCCGGAAAGCTCAGGCTTTGGGCCGGGGACCTCACGGACTGGCCGGCCGACAGACTTCTGGGCAGCCTTGTCACTGCCCAACAGACACCATCCTCAGCAATGAGGTTACATAACATGCTGCTTGGGGGGGGCTCCCACGGGCAACCAGCTCGCTTGGGAGGAGAAGGAGGGGGGAGAAGAGGAGGAGGAAGAGGAGGAGGAGAAAGAAGGGGGAAGAGGAGGAGGAGGAGGAAGAGAAGGAGGAGGAAAAGGGGGAGAAAAAGGAGGAGGAAGAGGAGGAGGAGAAGGAAAGGGGAGAAGGAGGAGGAGGAGGAAGAGAAGGAGGAGGAAAAGGGGGAGAAAAAGGAGGAGGAGAAGGAAGGGGGAGAAGGAGGAAGAGGAAGAAAAGGAGGAGGAAGAGGGGGAAAGAGGAGGAGGGGGAGAAAAAAGGAGGAGGAAGAGGAGGAAGAGGAGGAAAGGGGAACAGAAGAAAGGTGAGGAGGAGGAAGAAGAGGGAAAAGGAGGAGAAGGAGGAGAGAAAGAGGAGGAGGAAGAGAAGGAGGAGGAGGAAGAAGGGTGAAGAAGTGGAGGAAGAGAAGGAGAAGGGGGAATAGGAGGAGAAGGGGAAAGAGAAGAAGGAAGAAAAGGAAGAGGAGGAAGAGTGAAGAGGAGGAAGAAAAGAAGAAGGAAAGGGGAACAGGAGGAGGAAGAAGAGGAGGAGGGAAGGAGAAGAAGGAGGAGGAGGGGGAGGGGGAGAGGAGGGACTGTTTAAGGCAGCCTGGGCAGCATGGTCGTTCAGGAATGCAAGACCCAGGCAAGAAGGCCTCATTAATAATTGATCCTTTAAGATCATCCAGAGTCCAGAGTTCTCAGAGGGGAGAAACCTAATGCATCTCTAATCATTAATTCAAAGGGCAGTGGGGGTGGGGCCTGGGGCTCAGAAAGGCCCAGATTCGTTCTTTATAAATCCCTTCTGTCCAGTCCTGCCAAGTCCTCAGACCTCTGCCCACCCTTCTTCAAGTGGCCCGCCCTCGTGTGTCCTCCTGAGCACTGCCCAGCCCTCCGGCTCTGCTCCAGCTGTAGCTCACCTGCTGGCCACTTTCTGAATGGGACTGGGGAAGCTGGGAATCCCCTGTCCTCCCATTCACACATGGCCCCCCTCTCTCCTAGCAAGCTTTCCCTGATTTTCTCAACCCCGCATCTTTCTGATCTCACTTGACCCCTGTTAACTTCCTTGCAACTTGCTTTGCATTTCCCCCTCCTGCTTTATTGAAATAAATAGCCCAATTCTCCATAGATTTGGGATAGAAGGGTTCCTTCTGGCCCTCAGGGGCCAGTTCAGCCCTTTCTTTACAGAGGAAGAAACTGAGGCTCACAAATGGAAAGTGTCTTATTTAAGATCACATGGGAAATATGTGGCAGAGAGGATATTTGAACCCAGGTCCATTGAGCCCAGAACCAGGATGCCTCCTCTATCGGAACTCTTTCTTGAAATGATCACTGAACTAGGGATTATAGAAATGGAGATTTTTTTTAGTCTTGGCTCTCTCTGTCACTGAATTTGGGCCATCCATTTAATTTTTCTAACATTTACTTTTCTCTCTATAAAATAAAGGATTTGGGGGCCGCAGCCTCTGAGATTTATTCCAGCTTGAAATCTAGGGTTCTGGGATGCCGTTGGGAGTCAGTGCAAAGTCTGGTCTTATACAGAGTTTGAATAATTGGGGGAAGAAGGGATTATGGGACTGGGGGGGAAGGCAGGAAAAGTGTGGGGACCCTCTCCTGGGTTCTGTACCTTGGGAAATCTTATATTCAGAACCATTTCTGGGCTTTGTGAATCACACTGCAGCAAGATCCTAAAGGAGAACTTCTGCCAATCTATATGGTTGCAGAAGTTAGGCAACTATAGAATTTCCTCATAGGCTGATGGGTTTAGAGCTGAAAGGAATCTTTGAGGTCCGACCCCTTCATCTTACAGATGAGGAAACTGAGGCACAGAGAATTTAAGTGACATGCTCAAGATCACATAACTAGTAACTAGACATTGAGTCCATAAATTAACATTTCTTAAATACCTACTATGTGTCAGAAAGTGTGCTGAGCTTTAGGTAGGATTTGAATCCTGGACTCGAAGGCTCCAAGTAGTGATGAGTGTCCCATGTAGAAGATAAAAGGAGATAGTAAGACAGAGGGGTGAGGTACTTGGGAGAACACTGGAGTAAAACTCTGGTTAGAAAAAGCCCCTCTTTTGTCCCAACCATGCTCCCCTTCTCCCACTTCTGTGTATGATGATTCACGTTGGACACAAGTTTCTGCTTCCCTTGAATGATAACGATAATGATAATGGTGATGGTTATGATGATGTCTCAGCAGGAGCCATAAAAATGCCATATGTTGATGGGGAAGAGCAAAGTCCTTTGTGCATCTCCTCTAATTATGGCTTTGGCTTAAATTGGGTGGTTGGGGTAGGGGTAGGGGGAAGGTTAGGAAGAGAGACTTGAATATTTGCCTTTATAAATGCACTTTGGGCACACATTTCTGCTCCAAGTTTAAGAGACCTAGAATTTGATCAGGAACCCCAAGTACCATAGATTAAGAGCTGAAAGGGACTTGAAAGGACACAGAATCCAACTCCACCATTTTGTAGCTAAGGAAGCTGAAATTCAGAGAGGTGAATCGTAGTAAAAGCTAGCCTTTATATGGAGCTTTACAAATATTGTCTTGTTTCATCCTCATGACAACCCTGGAAGTTAGGTGCTATAATTATCTATTTCTTGTGGAAATAGAGGCAGACAGACCGATTTTTGCCCAGGGTCACCCAGCCAGTAAATGGAATTGAACTTGGGGCTTCCTGATTTGAGGTCCAATGCTCTAGCCTTTGTGCCACAGCGATGCCTACAAAATGAAACAACAGTCCGTAAGTGGCCAACGTGCCATTGAAACCCATGCCCATTGATTCCTTAGCTAATACTCTTTCTACCAGGACCAATTCTGATTAGCTGGAGCCCTAAACTAAGCAATTGTGTTCACTGTTCCTTTGTAGGAGAAAGAGGCAAATGTCATTGGCTGATAGGGTAGAACCAGTGTAAAATCCAACTTTTGGATGCAAGGAGGGACCATGCCCCTCAGGAGCTCCCACTATATTTTGCACAGAAAACCATAGAATCCAGCATCAGAAGGGACCCAGTGACAAATCTAGTCCTCTCATAGATGGATAGGAGACCTCTCTAAAATACCTGGGTAAATAAATGTTCATTCAGCATTTGTTCTTTATTAGCATAAAAATACTTTTGACAAGGTAACTTCTTTCTATAGTTCCCTTTTCTTTTCCCTTTCTCTTTCCCTTTTCTTTTTCCTTTCCCTTTCTCTTTCTCTTTCCTCTCTTTTTTCCTCTCCTTTCTTCTCTTTTCCTCTCCTCCTCCCTCTCCTCTTTTCCCTCCATCCTTCTTCCCTTTCCCCTTCTTCCTCCTTTTCCTCTTTCTCCTCCTTCTACTCTTCTTTCTCTTCCTCCTCCTCCTCTTCTGTCTGTCTCTTTGCTTTTCTGTCTCTCTCTTTCCTCTCTCTTTGTTTCTTTTTCTCTATGTCTGTGTATCTTTCTGTGTTAGCATCTCTCCCCTACTTTCTGTTTCTCTATATCTCTATCTTCTTCCATTTCTTCTGTATCTCTTCTTCCATTTAAATCAAATTTGTGCTTTAAATGATGTCAGAAAGAGTTTACACAACTTTATCTGTTCTGGTTTATACATTAAGATAAAATAAGTAATGTGTAGAGCCACAGAGTGCTGGAGGGGGAAGGAGAAGGGAGGGGAATTTGCTTTGCTCAATCCCTTTTTTATGATTGAGGTTTTGGAGCTTGGGAATATTAAAGCAGTCTGCTCTGGGTTATTTATTGTTTTCTGGAGGCTCTTTTTCTAATGCATGGGTGGGGCCTGGAGTGTTGAGAAGGCCCCTAGGGCCTCCTGTACCCCCCCTTCTCCCTTTTCTATTAATAATGATTTTATGACTAAACTAACTTACTTAGAAATGCCCCAACCTTGAGGGTCTGAGAGATGGGGTAGGAAGAAGAGAAATTGGCTATGGGAGGGCCAGGAAGGAAATGGGATGGCCATAAATAAGAAGTCTTAGTGGAACTCCTTGTTTTTAGTTTGGGAATCCTATATGTATATACATGCAGAAGCTGCAGTGTAGACAGAATAAATATCAGGGAGTTTAAGGGGTGACACTGGCAGTTGAGGGAAGGAGGTGAGAAAATGGAAGAATGAGGCAAAGCAAAAGCACAGAAATGGGAGATGGAGCCCCATATATAAGGAGCAGAGAAGAGACCACTTTGGCTGGGCCATAGAAAGCTAGTTTGAAGCTAGGTTGTGAAAGACTCTAAAGGTCAAATAAGCTATTTTATCTTAGAGGCAATAGGGAACCATTGGAGATCATTAAGTAGGAAGTAATCTTGTTAAATCTCTGCCTAAGGAAAATCACTGGGGCAACTGAAGAGAGAATGGAGTAGAGTGGGAGATGTTGGAGGTACAGAAACCAATGAGGAAACCATTGTAGTAGTCAAGTTAAGAGGCATAAGGACCTGAATTAAGAGGGTGGCTATGGGTAGGCTCATGAGAGATGGAGGCATGAGGAAGATGAATATTTATTAACCTCTTACTGTATACCAAACATGGTTCACAGGGCTGGGGATGCAAATGCAAAAGCAAAACCATATTTGCTCCCTTAAAGAGTTTAGATTCTGATGGGAAGATCATCTAAAAAGGAGGGGGCAGAGGTAGAAATGGGGGCATGGGGTAGATGGAGGACACATGCACATGTTATGGTTAAGAAATTACCTTGAAGAGGCAGAGTGACTTGGTTCCAGAGAAAATAAGGTAAGAGCTCAACAATCAAGAGCCCAGAGTCTCAGGGGCAAAAATGGCAAGAGAGATTGAAAAGTCCGGGGTCATACTGAGGTTTTGAGTTGGGGTGACTGGAAGAATGGTGGTGCTTTCAACAGAAATAGAGAAATCTGGAAAATGGGTGGATTTGAGGAGAAAGCGAATGAATCCTATTAGGAGTCCATGTGGTATTGCTGGGGACCACCCCTGAACCCGGTTTCCTCAGCAGATAAAAGTAAAAATTCAGGACCAGAGAGGCATCTTTATTTACCTAGAGACCTACAAGTATTCGGTAGGATGGCTGGGACAAGAGACCCAGGTGTCCTGGCTCCTAGTCCAGTGCACTGCCCACCACTGCAGGTGGTCTGCTCGGCAGGGGATTCTGGGTAATTATTATTTTTCCCAGGCTCTGCAAGCTCAGGAATTATCAAAGAAACATGAAGTTACACTGAACATGGTTTGAGCACAAAATGTAGTATATTACATCAGAGGGCTTTGCTCTCTATTAATCGGAATCTTCAATTAACTAGAGCCCTGCAGCCATCCTGGAGTTTGACAGTTTAATCTTTTCCCAATTGATCTTGGGCTCCACCTACTGCTCGGAACACAACTGACAACCTTTGGAAGATTTTTCTTCACTTTCTCCATCTCTTTCCATTTCTAGGGAATGGAACCCCTGGCAGACTCATCGGAGGGGCCATCCCTGCTCAGTTGCTCTTTAGGACCAGCCAGCCAGATCTGGGCTGGCATTCAAGTACCTCTATCTACTTTTTCTTCCATACTCCCTTACTGTGGCCAGTACTTTCACAGTGGCTAGCTCTGCCATCTTCTCACTGTTGGGCTTGGGCCAGATCAGAGACTATGCCTTGAGGATTTAACCTTTTCAGACCCAGAATTCCCAGCCTAATCCTGCTGATTGATCCATCCATTCATCAGTAAACATTTATTTTTGTTTTCTTTTTAAAATTTATTTTAATCAATCGCTCAATTAATTAATTTTATCCCAAACTTTCGAACTAAGACAATATTTCCATAGCATAATAGAATAAGGAAAAAAAGATGATTAAACGTGAAACTACAAATCTATTCTGTATAATTTGCTCTCATTAAATGCCAACTATGTGCCAGGTAATGTGCTGAGCGCTGGATTGGCGTGGGTCTCCCTGGCTCAGTATGGCAGGTGGGTATCAGCCAAGCTTCCCTTTATTTTCTCCTTCACCCCACCTCATTTCCCTGCTGTTCAGATTTCCATTTCTGGAACCTTAAACAAATGTATTCTGCTGTTATTAGTGGCAATGGGTCAATCCACTCCTGCACAGACCCAGTAATCATTCATGGAGCTCTCCAATGTACCCATTGGTGGCTGCCACTCCATTTTCAAATATGCACTGTCTCCCATTATTAATTCCCATTATTAAGCTTCTTGAAAGCAGGGCCGGTTTCTGTTTTTGTCATGTCAGTCATGATTGAACCATAATAACTATGCACCAGGTATTGTGTTTTTATTTGATTTCATTTGATCCTCAAGCAACCCTATGAAGTAAGAGCTGTTGGGATCTTCATTATACACTTGAGGAAACTGAGGCTTGAAGAGGTCGTCACACAAACCCCTCCCCAGCTGACGGTGCCTTCTCCTTCAAATAATCATGTATATAAGCACATATAGCTTGGCTTATGGTGTCTATTTCAGAATTGGGAAGATGAAAGGAAGAAAACTGTTTTTGTCAGAACATAATCTCCTGCTCCCAGGTAGAGTTCTTAAAAATACACATTTCTCTTTCACATTTGGGAAATAAAAAGCAGAGGCTGTAAATCATCTCTCTTTTCATGGTTCTCTTCCCATCAAACCAGGTAATAGAGCCCTCCCTAAGATTATCCTCTAGGACTCATTACTGAGAGAATTCAAGGATTTGAATCTCAAACATGCACACCCTCTTCCTCCCACAAACACATACAGACAAAGATTCAAACAAATGAACCCACAACCAAACAAGGAAATTTGTTCTATCTGAATTTAGTGGGAAATGCATAGCCCCACTGTTGATCCCTTTAATCCCTTTGTCCTTTTCCTGGTGTAGGATAGTCTGACCTGCACCCATTGGGCAGCCATATTGGGCTATGGAGTCTTTTTTATCTGACTCCATTATTTGTCCGCTGTTTGCAGCTCTGATGGGGGCTCCCCTGTGGATGGGGCTGAGGATTTTTGTTACAGTAATTTCCCTAAAGGTGGGTGGATATTTAGTTTTGGACTGTTCACAAAAGAGACAGGATACTGAGTATGGCAGATTACTTAGTTGGTCTTGATCCCTGAATCCTTGCAATGATTTTTCCCACAACCCCAAACTGGCAAAATCAACAATATAGAAAATGTTCAAGGGAAGACAGGGCTCCATGGCAATGAGGGAAGAGAGATGACCACAGGCTGGGTGCTGTTAGTGCCTGAGACCAACCAAGCCAAGAACTGCATGGACTCCAGACCTTCAGTATTTCACTCTCTTTACTTTTTAAGTGTGCCCATCTGCCAACATCCTTCTGGACACAGCACATTAGATGGGGTATTTACCCCCAGTTGAATGCAAACTCCTTGAGGACAGGGGCAGTGCCCAGTGTTGTGCAAATATAGATTTGATTTTGTTGAAGGATTGATTCATTAGTGGCTTTCATTCTGAAAGGAGAAATCTATGCTCTATCCAGCTGAAATTGTGTCCTTTCCACGGGAAGTATAGTCTTGTAAATGGGAATAGGAGATGGGGACTGGTCCTATGATTTCAGTGGTGTAGGGAACTACCAAGTAAGAAAAACAGTGAACTTGGACAGGTTAAGGTTCTGCCATCTTGATCAATCATGGGATTGGTCACTGCTGAGTAGTCACTGCTCTTCCAGATGGGCAAGATGGAGACACCCAGTTGCAAACAAACAAAAAGCAACAAAAACCAAACAAAAAAACATAAAATATAACGGAAGGAATATCTAGACTTTGCATCCTTTGCCATCCCAAAGTGGCCTAATGCTTGGTGGTGAGATAGTTCTGTACAAATGAATGATTCAGACCAAGATTTCTGGGTCACTAGAAAAATGAAAAGAAAAGACATCTTTCCAAAAGGTTTCTCACCCTCCCCCCCCCGCAAAGATAAGACAACTGGCAGGAAGTCACATTGATAATTAAACAAAATAGAATTTAATTTTACTTCTGTATTCACCAGTCCTCTTTGATATGGAGACAGTGAGCCTCCTGCCAATGGAAACTTTAGGAGGCAACAAAATCATGAATAAATCTCAGCTTTTAATTCATCTGATAGAAGGGTAAGGCTTGAAACTCTCTACCAGTGGCCGATGTCACCGAGGGAGGGGAAAAGCATCTGAGAAGTCTTTTCTACATGATTGCTTCTATTCCCTCCCTTGCCCTTCACCTCTGGGGGGCAGGGATCCTCCTGCTGACCCAAACTTGGCTCTTCTTGGAGGTGGCTCACAACTTCTCGAAGTTGGGAGCTTTGTCTGGAGACCCTGAGCCGTCATGGCGACCCTATACCATTTTGCGGGGGACACAGCCCTCTACTTTCAATGCTTCCGGCCAGCCTTCATATTTGTTCTTCTCTGGATTACTCTTTAAGAACTGTAAGAGAGGATGGAGAAACTGGTCAACACCTGTGAAGTGGGATTATCCAAGGGAAATAAGAAGAGCTAGCTTTTCTCAGGGCTACAGCCATCCGAGACAATTCCAAAACACTTGTGATGGAAAACGCCGTCCATATCCAGAGAAAGAACTACGGAGTCTGAATGCAAATTGGAGAATATTATTTTCACTTAAAATTTGTTTTTTTTTTGTCTTTTCTTTCTTGTGTTTTTTTCCTTTTATTCTGTTTCTTTTTTCCACAACATGACAAATGTGGAAATAATATTGCTGTACATGCACAACCTATATGCTTTTTATCTTGGAGAAGAGGGAGAGAAGGGAAAGAGGGAGAAAAATTTGGAACTCACAATCTTACAAAAATGAATTCTGAAAACTGTCTTTATATGCAATTGGAAAAAAATAAAATACTATTAAGTGCAAAAAAGGAATAATAGCTAGCATTTATTTAGCACCTACTATGTGCCAAGAACTATACTAAACATTTTACAAACATTATCTCATTTCATTCTCACAACAACCTTGGTGCTATTATTATTTATGTTTTATAGTTGAGGAAACTGAGGCTAAGTGACTTATCCGGGGATATTCAGCTAGCACATCTCTGAGACTGGATTTAAAGTCAGGTTTTCCTGATCCGAATCCAGTGCTCTATTCGCTGCCCATTCTATTTATGAAAAACCAAGTCCCTGACCCTATGATCATGGACTAAGAGCAGGAAGATAGCTCAGAGGCCATCAGGTACAACCCTTTCACTTTATAGATGAAGAAATGGAGCTCAGAAAGCTGATGTTCAAGGTCACACAGGTGGCAAGTAATATGTGAGATAACCCTTATTATTCTTGAAAGTGCCTTCACACAATTTTCTTGGTAAGTATTGGAGCATAGGACCCGGAACAGGGAGATTAGTGTTCAAATCCCAGTTTAGACACTCACTAGCTATAGGACTCTAAACACCCCTTCACCTCTCTGTGCCTCAGTTTCCTTAGGTGTAAAAACAAGATAATATTATATATCTATCTTCCAGAGCTACTATGAGGATCAAGTGAGATAATATATGGGAACACTTCAGAAGCTCTACTATATTATATAAATTCTAGGTATTATCTTTCAGCACTTCATTTTTCTAGCCTTGATTCCCAATGCCCTTCCAGCTGCCTTTATTATTCTCAGGACCCTCCACTAAACTGACTCATCTTTTTATCACTCTGTTTGGGGACTTGCTAAGTGATTGCAACTAAGTCACAAAATAATTCACTTTGGTGCTAATTTCTTATTGAGTCACCCTTCCAGATAACAGATTTCCATTTAAACAGAGATCTTCAAAGCTATCAGCCAAAGGAAGGACTAATGGGAAAATTTAATACATTTAAGCTGGTCTAATGTGGGAAAGCCTTTAGGGCCCACAAAAGACTCCTTCAGGACCTTACAAACTGCACAGAAGAGGCACTACTGACCTCCAAATAAGGTCAGCCCCACTCAGAGGAACAATTTTATGGAAAACAAATTGCCCAGAGACAAGATTTCTAAGGGAGGTCAGCATTTGGAGATTTGACCAGAAAGTCTCTAAGGTTTCACCTAGAAACACATTTGCAACTGGCAGAAATTTAGACCCCAGAGGACAGTAACAAAGTGGAGGACTAGGGAGGCCAAATGTGAAAAGAAAATCAAAGAAGAAATTCATTTACTAGGCTCCTGCCTATATTCTTGCCATGAATATGATTTTTAAAAATTATTTTAAAAGATTGTTTATTTTCCCCTAGTAAACATTTAAAATAACTTTTTTACATTAATTTTTTAAAACTTTGAGTTTAAGACTTTCTCTTATCTCCACCCCCAGCTCCCATTAAGAAAGCACATGTAAAGTTATGTAAAATAGATCTCCCTCCCTAAAAAAAACCCTCAAGAAAAATAACGTAAAAAAAAGAGAGAGAGAAAGTATGTTTCAATCTGCATTCAGACACAATCAGTTCTTTCTCTGGGTATGGATAGGATTTTCCATCCTTTTCAGAGTAGTTGTGGATCATTGTATTGCTGAGAATAGCAAAGTCTGACATGAATGTTGTTCATTTGTTTGTCTAACAGTCAATCTCATCTATCTGCAATACCCCCAGCAATGCACTGGGTTGCCAACTGTCTATGATTTTACTGGTAAGTCCTAGGCTTGTCACTGAATAACAGAACTTCATAGCTCACAGGTAGAGTTTGGATTCTATTTTAAAAGAGGCCTTTGTGCATTATGATACTTAACACAAGATCAGACACATAGTGAGCATCTCATAAAACTCATGAGGAGCATGGCATTGGCTAAATTAGTAAAAACAGCTCTGGAAATGGGCCTCCAATATGTTTCCCAATTGTCCCTCCTGGCTCCAGGATTTAGCTAAGCATTCTTCTCTCTCCTGACTTATTCTTGGGCAGGGGAGTCAAACTCGTGGCCTTCCTGAACCAGATGAGAATGTACTTTGGGAAGCACTCAACAAAATGATAAAATATGATGCAATACAGATAATGTAAATTTATGATTTTATCCTGCCCTATGTCTTATTCTATGAGTTTGACACAACTGCTCTTGGGGATCCGATATACATGTAAGACTCAGAAGGTCATCTACTCTGGGTTCTGTTATTTGGCGGTTAGGGATCATAGAACCACAAAAATGAAGCTAGCAGGGATCTTGGAGGTCAGCTAGTTCAACCCCTCTATGTTACACATGAGGAAACTTATACCCAGAATGCTTAAATGACTTGCCCTATGTCACACATATTGTAAGTACCCCCTGACTCCAGGGTTCTCCCCATTGTCCCATCCTGCTTCTCTGCTCCTACCTCCCAGAAAGCCTCAGACTAATTGGGTTCCCATCTCAGATAATCTATATGAGATGGTACCTCTTCAAAGGGGCTCTTCCCCTTGATGCCTTTGGCACCCAAGAAGACCCAGCTGTCACGAAAACTGATGTTTTGTGCATGGACACTTCCCAAGTCAGTGAACAACTGTCGAGCTTCTGGATTCAATCTGAAAAGTGAAAAGAGAATACAACAGAACTCTGTCATCACACAGGTACAGGGGATTCTGTGTCTCCAGCTAGAACACGACTGTGCTAAGTATAGCATCAAGAACTCCTCCCCTGGAAATCTTCCCCAGTCCCTACAATGAGTTACAATTGCTATCTCCTCTGTGACATAAGCAAGAAGTTCTAAGGAGTGTCTGAAGCTCAAGGAAGGTAAAGGAGAGGGGAGAGGAGGAAGAGGAAGAGAGGAAAGGAAGGGAAGGGGAAAGAGAAGCGAGAAGAAGAAGGGAAGGGGAGAAGAAATGAAGAGTGGGAAGGGGGAGTGGAGGAAAGAGAGAAGAAGAAAGGGAAAGGAAGGGGAAGGGAAGGAGAAGAGAGAAGAAGAAGGAAAGGGGAGAAGAAATGAAGCGCGGGAAGGGGAGAGGAAGGGAGGTGAAGAGGAAGGGAGAAAAGAAAGGAGATAGGCAGGGAAAGGAGGGGAGGGAAGGGAAAAGGAGGAGGCGAAAGGAAAGCAAGAGAAAGGAAGGGGAGGAAAGAGAGGAGAGGGAAGGGGAAGGAAAGGAAAAGGGAGGAGAAAGGGAGGGAACTTCCTGATTTGGGGCTCTCTGTTCAAAGGGTGAGACAGCAAGCCCCCCCAAAGGAGGACCAAAGTGAACCCCAAAACTGTTTTCTGGATTGGATAATCTGGTGGGATGCTCAGGGGTTTTGTACTTACTTTGTGCCTGGGTCATCAAACGAGGCTACCAGTACGAGGGTGCTCTCTGGAATTTCTTTCAGAAATGTCAGCAATATGTCAATATCTGTTGGAGAAAAAAAAATCACGAGAAACTAGAGATTGGGCACACATTCTGTATACTGAATCACTTGCTCATTTCCTCATCTCTGGGTACTCTTCTCTCTATTCTTTTTTTTTTTTTTTTTGCTGAGGCAATTGAGGTTAAGTGACTTGCCCAGGGTCACACAGCTAGGGAATGTTAAGTGTCTGAGACCAGATTTGAACTCAGGTGTTCCTGACTTCAGGGCTGGTGCTCTATCCACTATGCCACCTAGTTGCCCCTCTTCATTATTTTTCGACAGGAGAATCTCCCACTTTCCGTTCTAGGGTCTCATTAGAAATACAAGTTTCCAGGATAGGAAATCCCTCTGTTTGGGGCTCTCATTCAGTAACAATCATCTTCTGGTAGGGACCTCTCAGTTTCTTCAAATGTATCCCATCATACAGGATAGCTGGGCATTTTTCTGGGTGTGGGTATCTGAAGAGCTTGGCTACAGTTTAGAGAAGGGACTGGCAGCAAGAAATCCTTGAGCATGTCAATGAATTTTTATTTGTAGACAACTACCACGGGGTCTCAAGATGCTAGGTTTTGGAGACCAACCTTCTTATTTACAGATGGGGAAACTGAGTCTTGGAGAGGTCAAGTGATTTCCCTCAAGATCACACAAGTAGTAGTAGCAAAGCCAGGTCCTTGGACTCCAAATAAAAAACAATTTGGAGGTCCTGAATATTTTGCAATAAATGGTTATTTGTTGAACATTTCTATCTTCCTCTGGCCAAGTGAGGTCACAGAGATACACTGAACAGACTTTAAGGAGCTGTCCACATGTTAGCACATTATTATTTTTTATCTTCTTAAACTTCAAACCAAGCAGATCAGAAATAGCTTCTTTATCACAATAAAAGGTTCATCTTTCTGGGTCCACAGCTCTACACAGTGATGCTTGTTTGTTCTCTCTCTCAAGGGAAACCTGTCCCTGCAAGTGGTCAGAGGTGGTTGGGATAGAAATGGTGAGTCCAAAGGATAATGCAGGCCCTTCCTGGGGGTGCCCGGGTCTTGCTATAGGGAGCAAAAGCAGGGCCAATTCTTGTAAGAGACGAGCAAGAAAAAGAAAGCTTGGCAGGCAGAGTTGTTTTGTTCCTCTCCATAGGGAACCGTTCCCCAGGATCAATGGACTGTATTTGTTCTGCAAAACTTGAGTGCAGTCCACAAAGGGAGCCAGCTAAGGTTAATTAATGTTGCTCTTCAGCCCCTGGGAGCAGCCCAGTGCCCCCTCCCACCTCTTCGCTCCCACTCTCAATCAACTTGGGAATGCAGAACATGAAGGATGCTGAGAGAGTCAAAGCCAAGTTCAGCAGCTCTGAGGGAAGGAAACCTTTCTGCATCAACAGAAGGAAGGCCAAGGGCTTCCTGTGTGCCAAGTATTTTCTCTTGTCTGGGGCATATATTCCTTATATCTGGCAGCCCATCTTACTGATGTCCCATGGCACATCCCCATATGCACCCCAAGCCTCAGCCCTGTGCTTCTCTCTTCATTTAAGCGATCACTCAATCAGAATTCATTCAAGACCTACTATGTGCTAAGCACTGGGGATACAAAAAAAAGGCAAAGGAGGAGAGGGGCTTCCAGCTACCCTGAAAAGCCATCTGCCAGGCTGAGGGGGAAGTTGAAGCATTTGTCCCCAAGGCATTCTAGGGATACAACTGATGTGTCAACTATGTTTTTGGCCTGTGGTGTTTTAAAAAAATGCTATCTCCATTTCTGAATATAATCTTCCCCTGGGTTACTCTTTGCTTTCTAAAAAATTGAATTTATGATTTTATTAGCATAGGGAATTATTAGTTAGGAAACTTCCTCTACCATTGAAAATTGCAGCTTATTATCAACTTATTGTTTTAAAGAACTAGCCAACATACTGTGAGATTAAATGTTCTTGGCAGGAGTCACTAAAACTGTATGGGTCCTCCCAATTCTAAGGTGGATCTCTGTCCACTACAAACACCTGCCTCTTCCTTTCTTCCTTTGTTACCATGCTCAGTCTTTGCTTCAATTATCATGTAGATTTTTTTAATTTTAATTTTTAAGTTTATTTTTAATGAGTTGCTTCTCCAGTAGGAAAGTACGTTCCTTGAGGGAAGGGCTTTTTAATTTTTTTAATTTTTGTATTTCTGTCATTCAGTAGGTGCTTAATAAGTGCTATATCAGTTACAAATGGGAAGGCTGAAGAAGAGGACAGCTGCTGTTGTTATTTTTGATTTGATAACTGAAAAATTGAGCCAACCTTGGGATCTTTCTGAAGGCCAGGAATGAGATGGGAACCCACAGATGGACTCAGTGTGCATGAGAGATCTCAGAACTCTACATTTCTCCCTTTTTGGGAGAATCATCATTAAGAAGAAGGTCTTTGGTTACAATGTGGGGAGGGGTAAATTTCAAATGTTATAGTGTGAACTTAATTTAACGTTCTCATAGAAAGAACTAAAGATAGCACTGTGAAGACAGCCCGATTCTAGTCAACAACTTCATTTCTTCTGATGAGATAGAGAAATGTCAGCTCTTACCATCCACCCTGCTGCGGTCTCTTAAGATCCTCGAAATCTTAGTATTTATTGTCTCTTTTACTTAGGCCTCTGGAACTTTTCATCAATCAATAAACATTTATTAAATACTTACTATGTACCAGGCACTGCGCTAAGTACTGGGGATAGCAAAAGAGGGAAAAGTCAGTTCCTGTTCTCAGTGATCTCACAGTATCAGGGGAAACAACATGAAATCAAATATATATATGTATGTATACATGTAGCCGTGTGGGTACTTTCCATCTGCTATTTTAGGTTTTGCTTACCCCAATTAGAATTTGAGCTCCTTGAGATCAAGGGTTCTGTTTTTTTCTGTTTGTAGCCCAATTCTTAGCACACAGTAAGTGCTTAATAAATGCTTCACTCATTCAAAGAGAATAATATTCTCAAGTACCTGGATACTATGCTACTTCACTGTGTGTCATAGTGGAGAGGGGGACTGGTGGGAAGACCAGAAGACCTGAGTATCTATGTCATCTTGGGCAAATTGTTTCATCTCTCGTTGTTTTCAGGGAAATTATCCAAGACTAGGTATGACAAGGTGCTAATGTGCTTTGGTGGATGGAGTTTAGGTAAGGGGAGTTTGGATGAAGTCACAGGTAAGGGTCCAGCCCAAAAGCTATATTCCCATGCTGATGTAAGGGTTTGGCAGTGGAGATCGAGATGGAATTAGAGGCAGGACACTTGATTTAGCATGATGACTTAATTTTTCCCTTTAACTGTAAAATGGGGATGCTTGAATGACGCACTTCCTGGAACTCTTTTGAGGAAAGATGGGGGTCCTTTCAGCTCAAGTTGGATTCAATGGCCTCTCAAGTCCCTTTCAGGTTCCTGAGATTTCCTTCCATTTGTGCCGTCTCTATCTCATACGGACAGACTTATTTGTAGGTCACCTCCCCCGATGGACTGTGAGCTGCTTGAGGACAGCCTCTATCTCCCATTCTTTGTCTGTATTCTCAACATTTAGTACCAAGCCTGGCCCATGGAAGGTGCTTAAGAAGTGCTTGTTGACTCATAGACTCTACAATGGAATCCATCTTCTTCCCACCAGATCCGCCTCTCGTCTTGACTTTCCCCTTGCTGTCAATGACCCAGCATCCTTCTCTAGTGTCCAAATGTCTTGGAATCTCCTGTTTCTTGTCGATTCCTGAGTCCTCTTTGTTCTTCTCTCCCATCTAGCCCTTCTCTGAATTCACGTGGGCCCCAGCCCAGTTCAGGTCTCCATTTGGGCACTCCCTTCCCCCATCCATGGAAGGTCTCTCTCCCATCCTGCTTCCTTCACACCACTTTGTTGGCACCTCTCTAATTTTGATGTTAATTACAATAATAGCACAGTGTCTGACACATAGTAGGCACTTAACAAATACTTATTGGCTGATAGGTTGGTAGTATCACATGGCTTGTTCCAGCTCCCCAGACCAGCTCTCTTTTAGGCCATGGCTGCCTCTCTATGCCTCACCTTCCCAAATTATCGAATAGTCAGTCAGTCAGTAAGCATTTATTAAGCACCTACTACATGCTGGGCACTGTGCTAAGTGCTGGGGATACAAAGAAAGGCAAAAATAGCACCTGCCCTCAAGAAACTCACAGTCTAATGGGGGAAATAACATGTTAACAATTAAGGACAAGCTAGTTATGGATGAGATAAATTGGAGAGAACGTCAGAGGGAAGGTGCTGGCATTTAAGTGGAGGGGAAAGGCTTCTCCTACAAATTAAAAATAATTTTTGTTCCACTAAGTGGCAATGGAATATAGAGGTTAGAGTGGTGGATTTGGATACAGGAATACTTGAATTCAGATCCTGCCACATCTCAAGTTTATGAGCTGAGTGATCTTGGGCTTAAGTCACTTAATCCTTAAGCCTTAGTTTCTTTATCTGTAAAAGGGGATAGTGGTAGGTAGATAGAGAAATAGTCTCTACTGAAGAAGTATTTTGTAAACTTGAAAGTGCTAAAGAAACACCAGGTATCACTGCTCTGCCCTCCCTGCCCACATCCCTGGCAATGGCTAGACCAGGGAATGCCAATTTCAATATGAAAGTGAACCCTTACCTCCTGAGTACATATCAAAGTACTGGTGCTTCTTGAGAGTTCCTCTTGTTCCTAAGGGTAGGAATGAAAATAGAATCATTATTGCCTATGATCACTCAGCCTTCCTCTAACTAAGATATCAGTGAAAGCAGCTTTTAATGACTCAACAATCCTGGCCCTCTAAAACATCCCTCTAAAATGACCCTTCACTCTAGCAGAGACCTTGCGATGCGCTCTCTCTCTCCCATTTCAAGGCAGCTGAAGAAGAGGGGAAGTTGTGAGCTCAGGGCAGCCTAGAATGGAGACTTGAAGGGGCTAAGAGGCTGAACAGCTGCCTCCTCTCCCATTTTATAGGTGGGGGAACTAAAACCTAGAGAGAGAAGGCCCACTTATAGTAAATGCAAGAGCCAGGTTTGCAATCTGGATCCTCTGACTCCAAAGCCAGGAGGCCGGGTCCTGATGAGACTAGAAATAGCAGCAATGATGTTGGTTTCCTCCCCAGTTTCAACTGTCTTTCTCTCCCCAGCCTCATTTTCTCTATCTCTTTCTCTACTCCCTCCTTTCCTTCCTCCCTCTCTTCCTCCCTCCATCCTTCCCTCCCTCCCTCCTTCCCTCCCTCTCTCCTTCCTTCCTTCCTTCCTTCCTTCCTTCCTTCCTTCCTTCCTTCCTTCCTTCCTTCCTTCCTTCCTTCCTTCCCTCTGTCCTTCCTTCCTTCTTCCCTCTCCCTCTTTGTTCATCTCTCATTCAATCTTTCTCTCTGCATCTGTCTTTCTCTGTCCTTCTCTCTCTCTCTCTCTGTCTGTTATGCTCTCTGTCTCTCTCTATCTCTGTCTCTCTCTGTGTGTATGTCTCTGTCTCTCTCTCTCTCTCTCTGTGTATGTCTCTCTCTCTCTCTCTTCCTCTCCTTCTCCCTCCCTCTTTCTCTTTCTCTTTCCTTCCCCCTCCCTCCCTCTCTCCCTCTCTCTCTCTCTCCTCCCCTCTGACACTCTTTTTCCCCTTTTTTCTTTCTGGCTCCCAGCTAGACAGTCATGTCTGGTTCTTGCCTTCTTTGTTAGATTTTCAGTCGGAGAAGCTGCTTTTTTTTTTCCTTCTTTCTCTCTGTTGATAATCTCCCTTTCTCTCAAGCCAGTGACCTGACCATTTCTTAATTTGTCTTTCCCTTCTTTTTTTTCATCTTGAGTTTAAGGTTTAAGCTGATAGCCTGTTTAATCTTGTGTTAAATTAGCCCACTGAACCCTAGGAGACCCCCTCCTCATTTATAACTTAGACTCATCTTTGTGAAGATGCTTTCTTTGTGTGATTCTGTAGATTCTCAAGTTTGCAGGTGCCATTTTTGATGGATTTACATATGTCTGTTGAGAGCAGGATTTCCTAGGAGTCTTTGTATTTACAAGGGCTCATTAAAATTCCCTCAGAAAGTTTCACCTGAGGGAGACACAGAACCATAGACAGCTCAGAGCAATGTTCAATCTGTCTTTTGCTCTGAGATATGGAGAATTGCTAACTGGGAAGGGAATTCTTTTGAGATGCAAAGACAAAACCCCAAATGATACAGATCCTGTCCTCAATGAGCTTATGTTCAGATACCATGTTCCCTGCTTATTCATTTCTTTATTTTTTATTTTTTACAATTAATCAATATTATCTCTGCCTCCATCCCTCACTGGGAAAAAAAATCACAAACCTTGAAACTAATTTACATCATCAGGCAATTCAAATTCATAATGGATAAGAGTGCTGGACACAGAGCCAGGAAGGCCTGCCATAGACATTACCTCTATTAACCTGAGCAAGTCTAATATCCTCTCTAAGCCTCAGTTTCCTCATTTGGAAAATGGGGATGATAATGTTAATTAATGGGATTGCTGGGAAGACCAAATGAATCTTGCAAACTTCAATGATCCATGGGAATATCAGTTATCATAATTATTCCTAGACAGTACTCATAATAGAGTCAGAGAGTGGAGGAAAGCATCTTGGTATGTAGGGAAAGAGTGGTGGGTTTAAATCTCACCTCCAGTGCTTATTATCTGCTTAAGCTTGGGTAAGGTCCTGTCTTATTATTATTATTTGCTTTTTTTGCTGAGGCAATTGGGGTTAAGTGACTTGTCCAGAAGCATACAGCTAGGAAGTATTAAGTGTCTGAGATCAGATTTGAACTCAGGTCCTTCTGACTTCAGGGCTGGTGCTCTATCCACTATACCAACTAGCTGCCCCCTGCTGTATTGTTATTTCATATTTGATGTTTAGCAGACTCTTGCTCACATGGATAAAAGGATAAAGACCAAATCAACAAGCATTCTTATTAACCTCCCTTGGCCTCAGTTTCCTGATCTGTAAAATGTGCGGATGGTCTGTGAAGTCATTTCCAGCTCCAGAATAATTCCCAAATCTATAGCAAGCCTATAGTCACTTCTGCCAAAGCCTCTGCAAAGACAAAGAAATATACTACAGACAGAGTACCTGTCTCATTTGTCCTTACCCAAGAACCTGATGGTGTCTGAGTTTGGAATATAAAGACAATCAGGGCTCTAGCAGAATGGGAGCTCCTTGAGGGCAGAGAATTGTTTTTTCTTTATTTGCTATCAATGTACTTAGCACAGTGTCTGGCACACAGTAGGGGCTTAATAGAGGCTTTCTGATGAAGTGGAAAAAGCATGGAACCACTTATATTTATGTTGTTTCCTCCATAAGAGTGGGAGCTCCTTGAGAGTAGAGAATTGGTTTTTCTTTATTTGGTGTCAATGGTACTTTGCACAGTGTCTGGCACACAGTAGGGGCTTAATAGATGCTTTCTGATGAAGTGGAAAAAGCATTGCGCTTGGAGCCAAAGCTTTACTTTTGGCTTGGCTACTTGTCCTTTCCTGTCTCCGTTCCCGCTTTCCCTCTTCTATAAGGGGAGGGGAGGTTGGAAGGATCCCTTCCCACTTCCCACTCTAAACCTCCAAAGTCCTGGGAAATGCAGACTAGAATACCGGGCTAACCAGACCATCCTGAACTCAATGCAGACTGTTGTTCTTCCAGGATTCCACTAGATGACGGTGTTGTAGAGGGGATGGGATGGATCCCTGAGCTCTGAGAAGTTTCCAATTTGTAGAAACTTTTAGGTGGGGGTTGCAAGCTCTTTGTGCCATGATGATTGGCAGAGGCTCCCCCACCTCCAAGGCATGGGCAGTCCTAGCACTCGGGGGTTCACAAGGGTCTCAGCAATTAGAACTCTGCAAGTCTTAAGGGCTCATAAACTCCCCTGGATCTAGGATTTCACAGGAGACATTTCCTCCAAGATGCAGCCTGAACCTGTCTCCCCCTTCTCTTCCCTTTCTCCTCCCCTTCTCCTCCCCTTCCCCCCCTCAGATGGCCCATCCATTCTGGGGGGCGGCTCTCAGGAAGCTCATATTATGTGCTATGAGAATGCTTCTGATGGTTCTATCCCTCACTCTCACTGAGAGTCTGAACGAGTTATCATTTATTTGTGCCCTTATCCGGCTAATCTTATAGCGTTTAAGTAAGTCTAGGGGTGCTGTCCAACACGTTATGTTCTTTCATGTTTGATTTTTGACACATCAGCAGATAAAATGATGACCAAATCAAGAAGCATTTATTAAGTTCTTACTGTGTGCCAGATGCTGAGGGGAGGAGGAATAAGCATTTATGTAGCAGCTACCATGTGCCAAACATTGTTGCTAAATTCTTGACAAATATTATCTCATTTCACCACAAGCCCGGGAGACGGGGGTTCCTATTATCCCCATTTTACAGCCCAGAAGTCTGAAGCAAACAGGTTAGATGACTTGCCCAGGATTATATCATTACTAGTGTCCATGGGTAGATTTGAGCTCTGGTTTTCCTGATGCCACGCAGAAAACTACTACATCTATTGCATCAATGGTTCTTGACACAAAATACAAAGACAATGAAATAATCCCTGCCCTCATGGAGTTTATTGCACAGAGAACTAGGCCGGAGTCAAAAAGACCTGTTGAAATCTGGCCTTAAACACTAGCTAAATGATCCTGGGTAAGTCACCCTCTGTTTGCCTCAATTTCCTCATCTGTAAAGTGGAGAATAAGAACAACATCTACTTCCCAGGGATTGTCATGAGGATCAAATGAGATAATAATTATAAAATGCTTAGTTCAGTGCCTGGCACACAGTAGGTCTATAAATGTGAGCTATTATTATTCATCTAGCCTGATATTTTTGAGCTTATCATATGACCATCGGACTTTGTACACAGTGCAGAGTGGTTCTGTGAGAAAATGTAACTCAGCCACATTTCCCTTTAGTATCTGATGCCAGATTGGCATCTAGGACTTCCTCATGCCTATGTAGCCTGCACTGTAAATACTTGTTGAGGAGGGGGAAATCTCACATCTTAAAGAACAGTTTCTATCTTGTGGCCTTGGGAAATCCAGTAAGTTTCAGAAGGCCAAGGCAAAAAGTCAGCCAGTGGGTGGGTTACCTGCTAAGGAAGCTATTTATTTAATCATCTATCTATATTTCTGTCTGTCTGTCTATCTATCTATCTATCTATCTATCTATCTATCTATCTATCTATCCATCTAGCTAGCTAGCTATTTATCCAACCTGTCATAAGCCTATTTATCATCCATCCATCTATCCATCTACCTAATATCTATCTATCTATCTATCTATCTATCTATCTATCTATCTATCTAT
>JAJPUD010020744.1:0-24136 GCA_023553655.1 Myrmecobius fasciatus | reverse complement strand
ACCCTTCAGGACTACCTCAGAGGAACCAATTCCTTGCTGAGAATCATGAAAAGAGAAGATAAGTTCACTGTGGAATGATAATTTGGGACACATTGAGTTTAAAAGGCCTCCATCTTGGAGACATTTAGTTTGAAATGTCCAATAGGCATCTGGAGATGAAAGAACAGAAGTGAAAAGATTAAAAAAAAACAAAAAACAAAAGCAAATACAAAGTATCCAACATCTAAAATAACTTACCTTCAAAACAAGTCAAGGAAATATAAGAATTATCAGACTCCTTGAAAAATCTGAATGTATTTCAGGAAATTATGAAAAATGCAGCAAGATAACTATACAGATATGAATACACATATTGGATTTATCATATATTTTAACATATTTAACATGTATTAGACTACTTGCCATCTAGGGAAGGGGGTGGAGGGAAGGAGGGGAAAATTTGGAACAGAAAATTTTGCAAAGGTCTATGTAGAAAAATTACTCAAATGTTCTGTAAATAAAAAGCTTTAATAAAAATTTTAAAATGGAAAAAAAAGAAATTATGAAAAAAAATTGCCTTGACTTATTAGCATTAGAAGGCAAAGTAAAAAATAGGAAGAACCTACCTACTGAAAGAAACTCCCAATGTCAATAAACTGTACTTGGCCCAAAAATCCCACTACTAGGTTCATGCCCCAAAGAAAAAAGAAAAAGTACAAAGATTATGAACAAAAATACTGTAAATAAGTACAAAAATATTTGTAATAGT
Source organism: Myrmecobius fasciatus (assembly GCA_023553655.1). Taxonomy (NCBI): domain Eukaryota; kingdom Metazoa; phylum Chordata; class Mammalia; order Dasyuromorphia; family Myrmecobiidae; genus Myrmecobius; species Myrmecobius fasciatus. Next base: position 23,388 of record JAJPUD010020744.1, on the reverse strand, counting down.
TCTTTTTGTGGTAGCAGAGAATTAGAAACCAAGGAGATATCAACTGAGGAGATTGATAAACAAATTATGTTATATGAATGTATTATTCTGTAAGAAATGATGATTGGGTCAGGTTGGAATGACTTGTTTGAGTTGATTTAGAGTAAAGTGAGAAAAACCAAGAAAACAATTTATACAGAAACAACAGCATTGTAAAGAAATAGAACAACCTTGAAAGATTTCAGAACTCTGATCCATGAAATGACCAAGACTCAAACACAGATAGGCAACCTGTAGACTAAAGGCCAACACAATAAAACTTGATTTTAAAATGTCAAAACCATTCTCAATCCAAAGCTGTACAATATGGCAGGATCACAGTTTGCCTTCTGAGCCCTGCTCTAGAATACTAATCAAAGAACACTATATCTCTCCTGACAGAAAGGTGATGGACTTAAGGCATAAATTAAAATTATATGGCAAAAGTGACAAAAAAGTAAATTGTTAGTTATTGAAGGGGCTGTAGAAAAATGAACTCTTGGGGAAAGTATGAACTGATCCAACAGTTCTGGAAAGCAATTTGGAATTATACCCTAAGTCACTAAACTATGCATATTCTTTGTCCCAGTAATAGCACTATTAGGATTATACCCCATATGTCAAAAATATAAGGAAAGGATCCATATATACCAAAATTATTATAGAAGTATTTTTTATTGTAGTAAAGACCTGGGAAATTGGGTGTCCATTAATTGGGGAATAACTGAATAAATTATGATATATGTATATAATATTATTATATAGCAAGAAATAGTAAAAAGGGATGGATTCTGAAAAGCCTGGGAAGAACTATACAAACTGATACAGAGTGAAGTGAACCAACAGAACTATTCATGAAATAATCAAAACTTTATAAAGTAAAGCAATTTTGAAAGTCAAGAATCCTACGAAATGGCCAATTATGATTCCAGAATACTTAAGATGGATAATAAATGCCTTCCTGCTTGGTGGAGGGGTGATAAGCTATAGGTACAAAATAAGACAGACATTTTCAGGCATGACCAATTTAACATGAATTTTTTTTGTTTGTCTACATTTATTTGTTACAAAGAAGGGCTTTTATGGGATAAGAAACAAATAGGAGGCAAAAATAAAAGAAAAATATCACCAATAAAACATTTTAGAAATACAGAAGAAAAGAGAAGGGGTTCATAAGAGGACACAGATAAGTAGGATAATATCAGTACTATTACATCAAATTTATCTATGTATATATTTTAAAGCTGTACATAAATTAATGGTTTCATATATAATCTTTTTCTGACCTTCTTTGCATGTGGAAATAACCACATTTGTCAATTATTTCCTAGTTCATAATACTTTTTTTTTTTAAAGAGAAATGACAAAAAAAAATCCTTTGTTTTTTAGCAAATCAACTCTGTCTGAAACTAAAAGACAGCAAGGTAACAGACAGGACTGAACCTATAGGTCTCTACTCCCTCAATCCTTCCTTATGCTAATTCTATCATTTTCTCTTACCTCCTTCTTTCCATCTTCCAGAGCCATTAAAGAACAGGAAGATATTAAGATATACCTACATTTTTAAAGGAGCCCTCCCATCTCTCTATTCTCTAACCACAAGGAGGCATGGACTTAATGCCTCATGCATTTCCCCAATGCTATCTTCAAGGAAATAGAATGCTGCCACTCCTTAACATAATGCCCCTCAGGTGGCCCAGAGTGGATGCTGTCCATGTTTTCACTCTGCTTGGGATTGGATTATCTCTATCTTCTATCTTCTCTATCTTCTCCAACCAGCTTATGAGCCTCCTTGCCAACTACTCAATGGGTACATTAGCTTTCTGGCTGGGAAGCCCTGGTGCATTCCGAAAGGCCTGACTGCCTTTGCTCTACCTGAAGCTATTCCAGCTATTACTCTCAGGATCCCTGAAATGTTCACAGACCTTAAAACAAGAGCAAAGTAGGAGACAAGCCATTTTCAACAGAAATATGAAAACCAATGAAGCATACTCACTTTGCTGCACTTGCCCTGATTGGGCATCCACAGTTCTGCCTGCTTAAAGAGCATCGAGGATAAGACCTGAGTAACCAAGAGTTAAATAAAACAAGTTCCAATATTGTTCTTAAAGAGAGACAGAAGAAGAGTTAGAGGACAAAGAAGGAGAAGGGGTTGAGGGTGAAGGGGAGAGAGAGACAAGAGGGCTAAAGAGACAAGAGAGGGAAAGGAATGAAGGAGAGAAAAGGAGAGATAAGAAAGGGAGGGAGAGAGAAAGAAAGAAATGAGGAAGGGGGGGGAAGAGAAAGGAGGGGAGAGACAAACATACAGACAAGATAGACCAACCGACCACAGAAAGCCAGAGAGAATATGAACAAGAAGCCCAGTGCTGCAGAGAATCAGGAGCTGCTCCAATCTGCTGATTAATTCAGCCTATTTCCAGTCACGCTGAAGATTCAGGGAGGGAGGAGGCAGCAGCAACAGCAGCAGCGGTAAGAGGGAGGGTGGGAGGCAGAATAGACAGAGAAAGGAGGGAGGAGATTGAGAACATTGAGGACAAAGTTTGTATAGTGTTCTGCCAGATAATCAGGAGCTTGGCCTATTTGTCATATGAAACCACTGGATTTGAGCTAACCATGTCAGGAGAACAGAAGGTGTATGTTCAAAGATGATATGGATAGAGAAAGGAGTTAACAAGCATCACAGAAACTGGGGTAAAGAAAAGCATCCCTACAGAAGCCATACACTATCACCAGCTCCCCAAGGGTTACTTTATGGACCATTTATTCCATTACCTCTGAGGCTTTTGGAAAGGTAAGAAAAAGGATGAGGGGCAAGGTAGCTTGGAGTGACTTCCCTATTGCCAAGCAGCAGTGGTTCCTAGTCCTGGGAATGAAGGAAGGAAAAAAGAACAGCAATACAGAATTTTAATAGCTACACATCTTGTAATGAGAAAAAGACATTGAAGTGGGAGAGAGAGGATAGCTTTAGCCTATCCTCAACTAGAAAGGATTTGGGCAATGGAAGCTAGAAAACAGAACTTTAGGCCTAGATGAGTCAAGAAACCAATTGAAATAAGCACTGCCACAAAGAAGGGGAGAGTCAGAAGCCTAGCTTCGATGAAAGTCCTTTTAGCACTCCACACCTGGATGAGTGAGTCCCTTCTCCCCACTTTCCTTCCAGGGGGTAATCATCATAACTCAAATTTATAGTGTTTTGAATATATAAAGCAGTTCCTCCCTATCCTGTGAGATAGGTAGTATAAGTATTATTATCCTCATTTTATAGATGAGGAAATTGAATTTTTGAGTGACTTGCCTAGGCACATACAGCAAGGCAGAAGTAGAGACTATCATTATGCTGAGCAAGTGAAGAGCTGTAAAAGCAGCTGATGATAAATCCAAAATCCAGAGTGAGACAGGTCAGGAAGGCTACTGCTAGGGTACAGGGAACTCCCCTTAAGGATAGTCAGACCATTTCACCTCCAAAACAGAGACAAAGGATCTTACTTAGGCCTCAGACTGAATTAACTAACAGAATTAACAAGCTGTTTCATAAGATCTAGAAGCTTTTTGAGCCCCAGTCTTAAGTGATCGAAAATTCTTGCAGCACACAAAACACTTAGATATGGATCAAAGAAGCAAGAGGGTAGCCCCAGAAGAATTGATGAAATGCATTTCCACATATCCATTGCAAAGGTGGTGGACTATGGGTATGGGATACTGCATGTACCAAACAGACAGCTGAATGTGTCTGTTGGTTGGTTTTACAAAACCAACTTGCTTTTCCCCCCTCCTTTTAAAATCTTTGCTATAAGAAATGACTTGCTGGGTGGGAGAAAATAATATATTTAGAAATGAATGTGATAATAAAAAAAAAGGCTTAATATTTTGGAAGCAAAGGAATGTGGGGGTGTGCAAGAATGTTTATGGCAGCCCTTTTTGTAGTGGCTAGAAACTGGAAACTGAAGGGATGCCCAACTGTTGGAGAGTGGCTGAATAAATTGTGGTATATGAATGTTATGGAATATTATTGTTCTGTAAGAAACAACCAGCAACGATTTCAGAGAGGCCTGGAGAGACTTGCATGAAGTGATGCTGAGTGAAGCGAGCAGAACCAGGAGATCATTATACACAGCAACAACAATACTATATGATGATCAATTCTGATGGACACAGTTTATCTCTTCAACAACGAAATGTTTCAAACCAGTTCCAATTGTTCAGTGAAGAAAGCCATATACACCCAGAGAGAGGGATATGAAATATGGACCACAATGTAACATTTCCATGCTCTCTATTGAGGTTTGCTTGCATTGTGTTGCCTTTCTCTGATTTTCTTTTTTTTTCTTGTAGATAGGATTTTTCTTGCATAACTTGTCAAGTATTTCAACATTATTAACATGTAGTGGACTTCCTGCCATCTAGGGGAGGGGAGGGGACTGGGGGTAAAATTTGTAATGGAAAGCTTTGTAAAGATCAGTGCTGGGGAACTACCCATACATATGTTACACAAATAAAAAGCTTTAATTAAAAAAATATATATATCGGAACAAATTTTCTAAAAAAAAAAAAAAAAAAAAAAAAAAGGAATGTGGGGGAAGAAGAAATGAAAGGCTATTAGAATAGATGGTCCCAGATGCCTTTTTAGATAGTACCTCAGAGAGATCTGATAGGAAAGAGAACCTAAAGCATCATGGTTATAACTGCAAAGAGGAGAGAAGCAGAAAAGCAACAGAGAATGAGCCAGAGCATCTTTCTCTAGGGTACTCCGTTTCCTAGACAACACTATTTCATGCCACAGGAGGGAAGAACCTTGATACCACACAAGGTGGCCTCTCCTCTCCCCCTTTCAAACACAGCTCCAGGTAGGGCCCCAGGCAAACTCACTGGTGTAATGGGGACAGAAAGAAGGACCAATTCAATCTAAAGGTGAATGCTAGTGAAGTTCCACACTCTCAGCCACTCAGAGGACAGAGGGAAGGGCAGGATCCTTCTGTTTATACAATCTGGCAGCAGTTTCAGAAGTCAGCCCACAAGAGTCTTGTCTGATATTCCCAAACCACAAAGCCCAACTTCATCTGCTGCTGAGGCTGACCACATAGTGGTATTACTCATTTAAAGAGACACAGTTGCTGAGACACAGGCCGGGTGCTGTGCAATATTAGCTAGGAAGAAAAGCTCACAGGACCTACTTTGACCAGTGATACTGTATCATGTCATGTATGGCAAGCCATAACACTCATTTCTCAGCAGTAGAAAATAGAAGCACTAATTCTAAAAGACAGGCGTTTGGACAGGCACTGTTACAGGATATATACTGTGGGCTGCAGAAAAGGGAATTAGATACAGAGAGACATAGCAAGAGATGTCAGAAAAGTAAGGAGGAAGTCAGGGGTCAAGAAATCAGCCGGTATCAGCCAAGCTGATCTTTAGTTCCATGCCAGCAGAAAAGCTACCCAGCTACTAATCACAATCAGGCCAGCTTCATGCATTTCCAACACCACAGAGGCTGAAGAAGATTGATTTCCCACTCTGGGCTCAGGAAGTCCAGATCTGGCCCTAGCAAATATAAATTATAATTTTCCAGCCAGAAGAGGAAGGGAGCAGAAAAATTCCATCATCAGCCATTTAAAGTCCAAACTCCTTAGTTTGGTTTTCTACAATTTGGCTATTACTCACCTCTCCAAATGTATTTCTCACTACTTCCCTACATAAATATCTTCAGCTAAAGTCAAACTGGTTTACTGATTTTTCTTCAAACACGAGAAAAACAATCCCATTTCAATCAATTTGCTCATGCCTTTTCCATTCTCCTACCCCCTCATACCCATGCCCAATCCATATGTATAAATCTGGCCTTTTCTTCAAGACTCAGGTACAAGCCCTACCCCTTCCATAAAAAATCCCTTTTCTGAATCCTCTCTCTCTCTGATTTTTTTCACTCATTTGGCACATGCTACCTGAACAAATATTGCTATTCATCTATTTTTATATTTGTCCCCACTTCTCAACTGGATTTTAATGACCCCCTCTTGGCCTGCCTACTGGCAACACAGTGCTTCACATAAAGCATACATTTAACAAGTGACTTATGATACAGGTATAGTATGAGGTTGATACCCACCCAAGTCTCTTCTGCTCAGGAAGGGGAGGAGGAGGATGCAGAGGAAACATGAACAAATAACTTCCCAGCTTCAGACTCTTTTTGGGCTCAGCCAGTGAATTTTTCAGAACTTTGATCCCCATGACAAAAGGAAATAGTGTTTCACCAACAGGGTCAAACCAGACAACAGTATGTATTCTCTTCTTACGTCAGAGCCAGAGATGGGCTAAAGATCTATAGCTACAAGGAATTCTTTGGTAAGATTTTACAGATGAGATTAACCTAGCAGTCAGCTAAGATAAATTATTGGCACAGCAAATGGGCAAACATATATCTCGTTCCCACGCTTCAGTGTCCAACACTGCCATGGAATTCTGATAACTAGATGATATCTTAGTTTCCACCTGCCCTTCTGTGGCATAAGCAAGCACCATACAAACAAAAAAAAGCTACTGAATGATTCTGCTTTACTCTCTTTGAAGGAAATTTGCCAGTACACTTTATCAAGACATAGATGTCTCGGCAATACCACTAATATGTCTGTATTCCAAAGACAAAAAAAAAAAAAAAAAGGGAAAAGGCCATATACGTATAATAATATTCACAGCAGCTCTCTTAATGGTGGCAAATGTTGCAGCCGTCTTTTAAGAGCTCACCTTGTATGAGCCCTTTGATCTCAGAGGTGAGATGAATGAGGCAGGGGAACTCATAGTGTGTGAAAAGAGCTTCAGTTTATTTTGCCACACAGCCTTGTTGATATACATTTTTGCAAGCATGATCAGCACTGGAACAGTAGGCAATTCCCAATCACCATTCAGAGAAGCAGCTGGTGGGCATTGCGTATGCATGGTATCTGCTAATGGGAGGAGAGTTGACTCAGCCACGTCAGCAATCCGCTCACAGGCGAGAGGCCCTGTCAAGACATCCCTGCCCATGAGCAACTAGCTGTGACCCTCAGGCTCAACCCATTCCCATGCCATGCACCAGTGCTCCTTGCTCAACAAGGACGTTTCTGCAACGTGGCAGAAAACTTATTGTGTATCAAAGGTCAAGGTGGCCTCGATACTCCCTCTCAGCAGGGTCCCATGCCCTAGCAAGCAAAGAATTGGAAATTGAGGGGACATCCATTAACTGAGGAATGACTGAACAAGTTATTGTATAGGATTGTGACGAAATACTACCGTGTTATAAGAAATAAGGAGGATACTTTCAGAAAAGCCTAGAAAGACTTATATGAACTAATGCAAAGTAAAGTAAGCAGAAACGGGAGAACGTTGTACATAGCAACAACAATATTGTACAATGATCGACTGTGAATGACTTAGCTATTCTCAGCAATACAATGATCCAAGACAGTTCTGAAAGACTTATGGTAAAAAATACTATCCATTTCTACAGAAAGAACTAATGAAATCTAAACACAGATAGAAGTACACTATTTTTTTTACTTTATTAATTTGTATTTTCTTTTACAACATGACTAATATGGTAATATGTTTTGCATGGCTATACATATATAACCTATATGAAACTGCTTGCCTTCTCAATGAGCAGGGAGGAGAGGGAGAATTTGGAATTCAAAATTTTAAAAAACAAATGCTAAAATGTTTTTACATGTAATTAGAAAAATAAAATATTAAGAAAACATAAAAAAGAATAACAAGATTAAATTAATAAAGTTGTCAACTGATTGAATTTTTTTTTAAAAAGAGAGTGGTTCAGAACAACACTGCTGGGAAGGAAATTCCTGGTGCTGTTTATAACAGAACCTCCTTCCTGACAGAGGATGGGACAGTTATAATAAGATACAAAGACAGTCTGATAGTTGCACACAGAGACCACCCAACTCTCAATTAACCATTAGTGTCAGTGGCATAAACAAAATTATTCTAAAGTAAGGACAAGGTGGAGCACATTATTGAAAATTCATGCTACCATCCAGACTTACTTTTATAACAGAGCCACTAATTGAGTTTGAAAGGTTCCCTGGATTCTTCCTATCTTTATGTGATTATTCTCTCTAGTCAGGGAGGCCCCATGTGTGGTGGTGAACTAAGCTCATATGAATCAACTGGCAAGACCATAGTAAACATCAAAACAATCCAAATTTCAACCCTCTGGGCAAGAGCTTTAAGAAGATGCTCTGGGTGCTAATCAGAAACCACAGTATAGCTTTATGCATTCTGTCCATTAATTCCACCTCATTTATCTACTTTGTATTCAAGAATTTCCACTTCTCTACCTTCCAACCAAGTAATAATGCATGACCCCATCACTGCTCTCCAATAGGTCAAAAGAGAATAATCACATTAAAAGACCCCTCTCTATTCCCTACTAATTTAAAATTCAAGTCTATAAAATGTAAGAATCCTCCAGATAAACAGAAATCAACTTGAAGGATTGAATGGAAGGGAGGAATCCAACAGAGACAAAGAAATAACCTCAAGGCAACAAAGACTTACCTGGTGTTTCTTCAGGTCCATGGCTCCAAAGTGCAGTAGGCATGCCCAGAAGAATGTGGTAAGGACCCAGCAAGAGGGTCCTCTTTCATATATACAAGCCCAAATGACTACATCACAGCCAAATCACCTGGAAAAAGGAGGCAGGGAGAAGGGGAAATCATTTATCATTGATTTAGAATCATAATTTTGATGAATTATGAATTATAATGAATTTTGAAGTTTTTTAGAACAAACTCTTCCATTGTACATTTGAGGAAACTGAGGCAGAGTAAGATTAAATGACTTGGTCAGGGTCACAAAGGGTAGTAAATGGCAGAACATGGTGACTCCTGACCACAAAGCCAACATGCTTTCCACTATCCCTGGCTACTTCCATGGTACATCCAACATGCTGGAGTTGGTAGCCAGTGAGTAACAAGGTTAACTATTTTATGCGTGTTCCCACATAACCGGATGGGAACAGAGAGGGTGGTAAGACTGACTGTTCCTGCTTAATACAGTGACCACATTCCAGGTTCTTTCCTAGCAACTTATCTAGAAGTAGTCCTATAATAGTACAGTTTCTTGAAACAAGAAATGGGACTGACATCTCATGGAACAGGGGCTGATATCTGAATGGAATATGAAAGATCAGGGAAAAGGAGAGGGTAGAATAGAGCCTAAGGGGTGGGAACATGTTTGTTCTGCTGTCATCAGAAGCTGAACACTCATTTATTTTTATATATTTAGATTCTGGCCAGTTAATCCCCTCTGAAGCCTCCATAATAATGCCTTCCATTGGCTAGAAAACATAACGGTGCCACAGCAACCTCTTCCCCCAGTTTGGTGCAATTTATCTGCATTCAATAAGGACTTACTAGAAACTGGTTAGGGAGCTATAGGATGACCAATGACCCAAAAGCTTTTGCTGACAGATTTGCTCTGAATACAACCACCTAGCAAAGGAGCATCCACCACCTTCACTCCTATGTCTCCCTAAGCATCTGTCTATTCAATTGAGCTCTAACAGCAGGAAGACACATCAGGATGTGCTTGGCCTAAGTGAATGGTGTGGGGAAATATGGCTTGATACCAAGTCATCCTTAGTCTGAAGGGTTTCTGAGAGGCTCGGACACATCCCTCTTTGTCATTTCTTTCTCCAGCTCATTTTACAGATGAGGAAACAGAGACAGAGTGAAGTAACTTACCCGGGGTCACATAGGTAGAAAGTGTCTGAGATGGAATCTGAACTCAGGTTTTCCTGATTCCAAATCTGACGCCCTCTAACTCCACCAACTAAGCTGTCCTAGTTGTCCTATGGCAGACTGTTGAAGTATTAGCAGGACACCCTACTTACATGTGTGCCATGCAGCACACATAGCAAACACACACAAATCATGCACTGCAGGGATTTGGAGATTACCTCCTCCTGTCCACAAATCAGATCTTTTTTCAGCCTATATACTGATGCAATTGCATCCAAGTTTTGGTCTGGTTTTCCTCGTGAAATGTCCCTTCCGTGGTACCCATCTGACAAGACCTCAGCATTTATTTGCTGCTAAGATTAGGCAGCAGCAGAACAATGGACTGCACAATGCCTGTCACCATCTAGATGTCACTGATCACAGAGAGTTGGAGGGGAGGATGATGTATTATTGTCTTCAGGGATCAACGTAGGTTGAGGACTGAAGGGAGCAGAAAGTCCTTAATTCAATTGTTTCTAGTGTTTGAGATGCAAGTTTACAAAGACTGATACTTCTTAAAAGAGTCTTTCAACAGAAATAGAATGTGTACAAGATATTCCTTACCCAGCACAGAAGCAGATGCAGACACTGAGGCAGAGAAAGGAATATTTGTTATTTACAAAAGGGGAGATGCCCAGATGAACATGCCCCAAGGATACACTGAATGCTAATGGCAAATTCAGAAGGGGACCCAGGAATTCAGACTCAGTGTTGAACTCCCTTGGGGAAGGCTGCCAATTGGAACAGCTACCTCTGGGGCTTAGCAGTGTCAGGGTTGCTTTAAAGAGGGGACAGACAAAAAACCTCAGAGGAACTGGCTCACAAAGGAGCTGTCAAGAAATACAAAAGCTCTGTCCTAAGGACCCTAGCAGGGAGGCCTAAGGCTCGGAAGCAGCCAACTCCTCGGAAACTCTCATTCAGATTCCCGGGAGGCCAGCATCAGTGTGTAGATGGAACAGTTCAGATCCAAGGACTTGCCAGCTCTTTTCCAACCCCACCCCCCTTCTCTTCCCACCTCTAAACAATACTCCAAAAACAGAGGTAACCCAAGAGGCTCATGGAGAGAGAAGAGAAACAGGGAAATGGCTCTGGAGTGCAGCGATGTTTTTTTTCCTTAGGCAGCCCAATGAAATGGGCTCCCGAGAGGCCAGACCCACTCCTCCACAGAACTATTCTTCACACTCAGTCGGCCTTGAAGTATGTTTTATGTGCCTAGTGTCAAGGTTCCCGTATAGTAACCCAGGGTTTTTCAGAGAGTCATCACAAAGAAGCCAGCTGAAGATTGTTTCTATAAATTTCTTCCACTATTATCCAATGAGGAATCCTAAAAGTTATAAAGCAGTTATGCTGTCAGCTAGGACTATAGTAGTACAATAAAGATAAGAGAGTAACAGAGGATGTTTCTAAGAGATGATGTTCTTCCATCATTTCATACATTAGACTACTAGACTAGACTCGAATTCAGGAGTTATTTTTAAAGGTGAAGGCTTTAGAGGCTAGTTCCACTCTTGAAGGAGAGACAGTTCTAGGCTAAGGTGATCTGGGAAAGTTTCATGAAGGAGATGGGACTTGGGACCTGGAAAGGTATATAAGATTTATATCATGAGAAAGAAAAATTCAAGAAAAAGGAAAGGCATGCAAAGAAATAAAGATATGTGAATGCCCATGGTATATATGAAGACTATTTTAGAGTGCAAGTCTTCCTTAGGAAGTAGAAAAAAAGGGTGAAGAGCCCAAATTATGAAAGACCTTAAAAACCAAGGAGTATGAACTTTATTCTGTAGGCAGAGGGAATCCTTAAAATATGTTCTAAACAGGGTTTTTAATACATGATATGCTCTGATTTTAAGATTAATCTGACAGTGGTAGAATCCCTAGTAAGAAGAACAAATAGGAGACTATTACAGTAGTCCTAGCTTGAGGCTAAATTTTAGACTAGTCTGATGGTATTTGAAATAGAAAGGAAAAGGGAAGAATTTCAGGAGGCAGGCTACCCAACTCCCTACTCCAGCAAAAACCTAAAAATAGCATAGACCAAATAATGACCAAGAAATGAAATGAAAATCTATAACAAGTGTCTTCCTCTACTCCAGAATCACTTTTTTTTAAAGTCAGTCAAAAATCTATAAGCAATAGAAAAGGGGGTCTGCCAGAAAAGCCCCAAGATGAGACAGAAGTCCCCCAACACAACCAGAGACTTAAGTAACCAGTAAAGTTCTGTATCCAGGAAACAAGAAAATAGGGCTCCTATGAAAAAGCTCCAAAGTGGTTGGAAATTCAAAATTCAAAAGGAAGCAAGACTGACCAACACACTCAAAGGCAAAACAAGAGATAGTCTGGCTCTCTAGTACAAAGCTCCAGTTCTGGAACTGTGGCTGAAAACATGAGTAAAAAGAAGATAACAACTACTATAAAGAATTTTTATAGATCCAAATATCCAAAAGGACAACCCAGAACACAATAACTCAACAATTTAAAGTAGGAACTCAAAGAAAAAAAATGGATTACATAAGGATAACATGACTACTTAGAAGGAATAAAGTAAATGATAAAAAATGAAATTAAAGCTCAAGAGAAAAATGGAAAGAGAATTAAGTGACTTAGGAGAAAAAGTGGTAAACCTTACCCAAGAAATGAATTCCTGAAAACCAGAATAGACAAAATAGAAATCAATAATTTCATGAAAACTAAGGAATATTAAAATAAAATTAAAAGAGAAGAAAATGAAAGATGTTCAACATTAAAAACAAGGTCCTAGGAAACAAGTTAAGGAAAATCATTAGGAATCAGTTAGAATGTCTGAAAACAATCTTTTTTTAAAAAGCCAACATTATTTTTCAATAAATCAAATATGAAAATTGCCCAGATATATTTGAACCTAGAACCAAAAGGCAAAAGAAAGATATGGAAAGAATGCTCTAATCACTATCCCCTAAAAAGAGCCCTCAAAGAAAGTTTCCAAAATGCCACAGGCAAAATCCAAAGTTCCCACATAAAAGAAAAGAAAAAAAAAATACTGCAAGCATTCAGAAAGGAGGAGTTCAAGAACCAAGGGACTAGTCAAGATCATACAAGACCTGGAAGCTTCTTACCAAAAACCTGAGATCTTGGAATACAAAATAACAAAAGATAAAAGAATAGGCCCAGTACCAGGAATAATTTGCCCTAAGAAGCTGAATATAATCCTACTGGGGGAAAATGGACCTTTAATGAAGCACAAGTCTTTCCAAGCACTTATAATGAAAAAACCAACCTGAATAGGAACTCCGAAATACAAACACAGAGTCAAAAGAGACTCAGGAAGGTAAACTTAAATCTGCAATTGGAAGTGATTATATAATGATGAAAGACTAACATTCCAAAAGGAAGAGAAACAAATATCCATTCAGAATATCTTCAAAGGGTGCTGAAAAATTAAGTAAAACAAAGGACCTGGAGGTGGATTGGTTGTTATAGGAATTTTAAAGTGAAGATGAAAGGAAAATATTGGTGTAAAAAGGAGGAAGAGGGTGAAATTTACTGTTTCTCATAATGTAAACTTAGAGGAAGTAGTGGGGGAATTAGATGGACCTCACTCTTACATGATACTGAAAAAAAACACATATTCATTTACACGCATACACAAAGAATTAGGTGTAGAAATACATTAAACTCCACAGGGAAAAAAAAAAAGGGGGGGAGGGATGTAGAGAGATTAAGAGGAAAGATATCACCAGGGAGGGAAAGTAAAATAAATTTCAGCTTTGAATACAAAAAATGAGATGGGGTGGGGGTGGGGAATGAATAAGGAAAACTCGAAAATTGCAGAGCAAATTATGGTATCTGAGTGTAATGAAATGATTACTGAACATTAAGGAATGAGGAGAGAGATGACTTCTGAGAATCATAGAAAGACTTGTACAAATTGATGCATGGGGAAATAAGAACAACAAGTATAGAATTTATCCAATAACAACATTGTAAAGGAAAACAATTTTGAAAAGTTCAAGAACTTAGATCCCCAGAGAGCCTACAATAAAACAGGTTTTATCTACCTTTGGACAGAGGTGGTATGGTCAAGGTGCAGAAGCAGACACATTTTAAGACATGGTCAGGGTACAGATTTTTATTTCTTGATTAAGTTTATTTATTATAAAGGTTGTTTTTCTTTTTTCCTGTTTTTAAAGGAGAAGCAATTTGGAAGGAAGAATAATAGTGATCTCCACCCAAAAAAAGGCAAGAAAAAGGAAAAATATTAATTTTTAAAATGCATATACAACAGAAGGAAATTCAGAAGAAAGCACAAACAAGTGGGAGAGCTGTAAGACAAATCTTGCTGAATTTATCCATATACTTTTTTAAAAGTGTATGATTCTATGATATGATCTAAGTATATGATACTATGATATGATTCTATGGAATAGATTCATTATTTCATACACAATCTTCTCACATTCTACATTGTGGCATATTAAATTCAGAATTTCTTAAAGGTCATGAAAAAATATGAAAAGGAGATGTTTCCTGTGACTACATACAATAACAGGATCATATGTTAGTCCTTCTGAAAGCAAGCTAAAAGGCCTCCCAAGAGATGTTGAGGGTAAAAAAGAGTTGAATCATCCAGTTTCTAAAATTCCTCTTAACAAAATCTCAGTGTGGGCACCACTGATAGCCAGGAAACCTTGCACCAGATCAGAGCATGGGCAGCTTCCAGTTCTGATTCAGCCAGAGCCTTCTCTCTCTGTTACTTGGCAACAAACCCCTTGACCCTAGGGTCAGGGCCTCAACAGCAAAATCTATTTAAAGCAGTGCAGTTGGTGGAAAGAACACAAAACTTGGAGCTGTAAGTCCTGGGTTCAAGACTCAGCTCTAACAATTAACAGCTGTGACCAAGATAAGACATTCCATCTCTCTGAGACTCACTTTCCTCCTCTGCAAAATGGATTAATATTTGGATTTCTGTGAGAAAACAGATTTCTAAATGTGAGATAGGGTAATAACTGTATGACTTTCCATTATCTCTCTAGTACTTATTCTTCCCCTTTTCTTCCTACTCAGGAAGGCCGAGTACTCCAATTATAGAAGACAGTGATCGTAAGTGGCTTGGACTATGCCATTTGGCCCCAGGAGCAGCCTCCTCCACTGGGCTGATCCAAGGGTATTTCACCTTGAACAGACATCTGCACCTAGAGTAAAAACCCCAAAGTGACCTTTACCCTTGTCATGCCAGGTAACTGGTGATGTTTACTGCTGCCAGCAGCAGCCCTAGTAAAAGCCAGTCTACCTTTAGAGGGCTCTGATGGCAAAAACAAAAAACCACCATCCACAATGGCTTCATTTTGAGGAAAAACACATTTCTGCTTCAATTACAATCCATGTTGCTTAATGGAAAGATGACTGGCTGCTCTCGCCTGCTATTGTCCACCCCCAACAAGAGTTGTAAAGTTGGAAGCAAAATATATCACTGGCAACAGCCTCCTTCTTCCAGGGTACACTGCTGAACTCAAAACATGAGGTTAAATAAAGCCTCCAATTTGCAGAACTTTTACTTGAGTGTTCCCTTCTTTCCCCACACGAATTCTTTCCTAAGTCAGCCTCTGCAGAGGGGGCAGTGGGGGAAATGTGGAGTGCCACTTTCACTCATCATTAGCTAGGCAGGAGTTAAGCTTTCCAGAAGAATGATTCTCAGCACCCAGGGCTGGCACTCCTCAGCAACTGCTCAAAATAGAAATGTAAAGTGCTTTCTTCTTTCTCTCCTCCTATTGCTTGACCCTGGTTCTCTGGATCTGTATTCTCCCCTTACCCAAGTCCCCACAAGGAAGAACAGACTCAGACTCCATCAGCTCTTATTTATTCAAGGGCTGTAAGAGATTATGACATGGGAACCATTTTACCCCTCATTAACACCTCTCAGTTTTCCTCCTCCTGGTTCTGGTAGATGACTTAAAGGGAAAATGAAAGTAGCCTAAATATATAGTAGTCTAAATAAATGTGATTTTTGGATTTGAGTTCAAATACTGCCTCTGACATATCCTGGCTGTGTGGGTGGCCATGGACAAATGACTTAACCTCTTAGTGTCCCCAGACAACTAAAACAAGTAGAGAGGGTTTCTTCACTGAGTGTTCCCCACAGCACTAAAATGCTGAACCAAGACCAAAAAAAGTACTCTCTCCATAAAGTAATATAATTCATAGCTAGAAGGAACACTGGGAATCACTGAGTTCAATAGTATCAGATGAAATAGAAATGGGGATCACTAAATAGTACATAAGGGCGCTTGCAGGCCACACACTAGCTTAGTTTTTAAATGTAATATTACTTACATTGTATTATTTTTTATTTGTTTTGTTAAATATTTCTCAACTACATTTTTAAGGATTTGGCCCTCACCTGGGAGTGTTGCCCCACATATAGTCATGGGTCATCTCTCATTTAGTGCCATCCCTTCATTTTATAGATGAGAAGACAGTCCCAGATAAATGAAATATGTTAGATTTGTTCAGGGTCACACTGATAAAAATGGGCAGAAGCAGGATTCATAATGCTCTTTTCCAGAGGATATCCTCTCCATAATCAAGCATTAACCATAAAATGTAGGTGATGGGTACTGAGTCAGAAGTCAGGAAAACCTGAGTTCAAATCTCCTTTCGGATAATTGCTACCTACGTGACTTTGAGCAAGTTCATTTCTCTGTAACTCAGAGATTTTCATTTATTCACAAAGAAGAATAAGACTTGATAGCACTTCACAGGTTATTGTGATAATCAGATAAACAGAAATTACCTCAAAAACCTTGGCATGATCCATAAAACATCAGGCATTATTATTTCAATAGACAGAATAGCATAGTATATTAGAGGGAAAGCACGTTCTACATCTGCAACATCTTGAATCTGCCAGTCAATAAACAAGCTCTTATTAAAAACCTACTATGTACAGGGCACTAAGTCAAGCACCAAGGTTACAAAAACAAAAAATGAAACAATCTCAGCTCTCAAGGATATTCTATCACACGCATAAGTTTAAGTAATAAATACAAAATCAATATACACAGTAACTGAATGCAAGGTAGATAGGGAAGAACGACACCAGGAGTTGGGAGAATCAGGAAGGCATACCATCCCTTTCTACTTATATAGAGCCAATACCCTCGTTCAGGCCCTCATGACCTCTAACTGGGACACGTGTCCAGTTTAATTGATCTCTCTGGCTCTAGTATCTTCACATTCCAATCAATCCTCCACCCTGCTGCCAAAGAGATTGTCCTAAAGTGCAGATCTGATCATGTCACCACACTATTCAATAAACCCCAATGGACTTTAGAATCAAATTTCTTTAAAATCAAATATGAATTACTCTTTTTGGCATTCTGGCTCCCACCTACCTTTTAAACCTTATTACACATTACTCTCCTTCAAGTGCCGTACTGTTACCCAAACTGGCCTTATTATTTCCCATACATGACATTTCATCTCCACACAGGGGACTGTTTGTCCCCTCCACAACTGGCACGTGCTCCTTCCTTCCCTTTCCATCCGTCCCACCCCCACAGCTGCTAGTGTCTCCCCTTCAAAAAAAAAAAATAACCTTGTAATTATTTTGTTACATGCAAAGAATCCTCTGAAGTGGCCACATATATTCAAATTCACACTATTCAAAATTATAATTACGCAAACTATGGTAATTGGTTCTAACTCAATGGAAATATGCAGTGACATTCATCATTTGTACTGATCAGAACCTAGCTATGCATATATATCTATACACACACACACACACACACACACACGCACACACACAGAGTGTATTTCTATTAACTTCTATTATCACCTACTGTCATTCATAAAATGGTCATGAAACAGCCATGGTACCAACTAGGACAAGAACCAATAAATTGTAAATGTGGTCTCTCCTAAAAGAATGTAAGCTCCATAAGAACAAGATCTATTGCAAAAGTGAAACAGATATTTTATTATTTTGCAAATGATACTGAAGGGCAGACATATAAATAGATTTCTCAGTAGTCTTATGTGAACTCTGGAAGAAAATTCAAAAATATCTTTGTATCCTCAGCACCAGCAGAATACTATGGCATATAGTAGGTGCCTAATAAATGCTGACTTATTGGCTAGGTTCATGTCCTGATTCTGACACATACTATAGAAAACTCTGACTTTATATAAATTCACATCACAAAAATTCAATTTTACATAAATTATTCTGAAAGAATTAAAATTTCTTTAAAATTACAAAAAATAACAAAGTTTCTTTATACAAACAGATGCTATGCTGCAACATAAGATGCTGTATGAATCAGGCAGCATAAATAGTGGTGAGAAATTAAGAAGCATCTTTTAAATCAATGCCCTCGTGTCTATAGACAGTGAGTGATATTTGGATACTGTGCTTCTCCCAACAGTACTCTCCTTATATTTTCACCATGGCTGGTGGCAAATGTGCTCTTGAGGGGGAAAGCAAACCATCTCATAAGCATAAGTCAATAGACTTAGAAACAAAAATAATTAGAAAATATGAAAGAGGACAAAAATCGTCATTGATAGCACATGAACTTAGTCTTATGGCAGTGAATGTGAACATGGTAGTGAAGGATGCTGCCTGGATAAAGGAGCAGGCAAAAGGCAGTTTTTGCATGAAATTTACTTATCTATCAAAACAAAGAAAATGTACTATTCTAGAAATAGAGAATATTAACTATATGGATAGAAGACCAGACTTGGAAGAATATTCCTTTAAACTTACTGACAATTCAAGCCAAGTCTCAAAGCCTCTTTGAAGATCTAAAGGAAAAGTACCCTAAAATAATACAGGCATTTACAGCAAGTAGTATGATTTTAAAATGGCATGATTTAAAAATCATGAAGGATTTCCTAATGTGAAAGTGTCATGAGAAGCTGCTGGTGAAAAAATTGAAGTAGCAGAGACATTCCCAGAGTTCCTGCAAAAAAATAATAGATGAAGGACCTTACTCTCAGCCTATTTTATCAAAGAATGCTATCTTGAATTTACATTTTGAAGGAGGAAAAAAAAAATTTATGTTGGAGCACAAAGCTTCAAAAAATAGTTACTCTTGGGGCAGCTAGGTGATGCAGGGGATAGAGCACCAGCCCTGAAGTCAGGAGGACCTGAGTTCAAATGTGGTCTCAGACACTTAACACTTCCTAGCTGTGATCCTGGGCAAGTCACTTAACCCCAAGTACCTCAGCAAAAAGCAAAAAAAAAAAAATAGTTACTCTTCTGCTTGGGGGGAATGAATACAGAACTTGCAAATTAAAACCTGTTTTTGTGCACGACTTAGAAAATCCCAGAGCATTGAAAGAACAAAGCTACACTACCTGTGCATTATTTCACTAACTCTAAGATAACACCATCTTTAAAGATTTTATTTATTTTAGATAATGCCCCAGGTCACCCCTGCCTAACTAGATAATTTTAATGAAAAAGTAAATCATCCAATACTACTTCACTATACCACCTATGATCAGGGAGTAATTGCCGCATACTACATTTGCCCAGGCAGTTGCAGCTTTGGATCGAAATAAGAAATTGACATTGAGAGGTTTCTGGAAGTCCTAATATTTATAATGCAATCTGGAATATTACTGAGGCATGAAAAGATGTGACAGATACACGTATGAAGAGAGTTTGGAAAAAAAATTAGGCCCACAATTCATTCCCTATCTTCATGGATTTGACAAAGATGAAAAATTTGAAGAAGTGAGTAACAAGATTCTAAAATTAACACAAAAACTGAAGCTATAAGTGGATAATAATGACAGGACTGTAGAATGTAGAACTGATTGAGACTCTAGCTGAAAAAACTGTAGAAGAAAAGGGGAAGTTTAGGAACCGGAGATTGAACCAAAAAAGGTCCACAACAACAGTTGGCAGGAGCATTTCATCATTTGAATGAATTTTTTCCTTGTATTTAAAAGCTGGATCCAAAAACATCAAGATTTTTAAAAGTTCAAATACTAGTTGAAGAAAACATTATATTGTCAGATATACAAGGGGAAAAAAGAACCTCTGTCCCAAACAGCTTCTATAGTTTAAAAAAAAAAAAAAAGTTGCTCAACCAACCACTAGTAAGAAAGCTGGGTCTATTAAAAACAAACAAAATTGCCAGAATTAATGGAATTAATCAGTCTTTTTTAATAAGTCAAGCCACTGCTTTTCTATTATAAGGGCTCTGAAAACTATCCATTTTTGCTAAAAATTGCGATATAGATCTGCCATGTTATAGATATTACCAAAAAACAATTATGAACTATCCTTAAAGACTACAAACATTCTCTGAGAACCACTGTTCTAATGGAAAAATCCAAACATTTGGATTCTCTTCTAGATTGTTAACACATGAACCACAGTTCAATCTTATGTGCAAAATGCTAGAATATCTGTTTTTCTAGGAGTATCCAAGAGACACCTTCAATTTAAATCTTTAAAACTGAATTTCCTCAATAAAGGTATATAAGGAGTGCCAAATCATCATTTTCTCACCAGGGTAAAGAAAATAAACTAAGTGTAGTGGTTTTTTTCTCTTCTGGAGAAGTCACATGATAACTAGAGGGAAAGAAAGGGATAATAGGAGACTGACAAGATCAATAAAAAGTATGGGGTAGTTAAGGCTAAATGAAATAGGCAAAGCAGTGAAAAGAGTGCTGGATTTAGAGTAAAATTTCCGCTCTATTAGGTGGTAACTATACAGTCCTTTACCAACTATAGAGAGCTATATAAATACCAGCTGTTACTGTTGACTACTTGTGTGATAATTGTGTGACTTTGAGCACGTTAAAACCCCTCTGGGCTTTAGGATCCTCAATTATCAAAATCACAGAGATGGACTAGATGCTACTAAAAGGTCTTTCAGTTCTGAATCTAGAATGATTGAGAAGAATTTTCTTCTACTCCTTGCCCCAGGAATGGCTGAACTAGAGAGTTGCTCAAGTAGACTAACAACTGGTTCCTTAGGATGTTGTGGGGTAAAAATGGATGACCCATGCATACATATGAACTACATAGAACAGTTTAAAAAAAAAAAAGCAACTTGATTTTACTGAATGGGAACTATTGTGTTCAAATTGTTGTCTAAGGAGAAGGTAAGAGAGTTACCATTCCTCGTGATTGGTTGGTTTGGTTGTTGCCCTTATCATTGATGTTAGAGTCCATTTACAATGTGTCAAGTGGCTAATCAGACCAATACCAGCTTGGGATGCTCTTCCACAGGTCAGGTACAAATAGTCCCTATGAATATTTGGGGTGGATTCTCCAACTTTGCACATTTTGCATTTCTTCTGAGCCAATTTAATTCTGCAGAGACTGCAGACACCATTATTCTTACCTTCTCAGTCAAGACAGTATGAGGATCTGTCCCACCCATACCTGGAACTCTCATTTCTGCCTCCAGGTTTCCCTAACATCTAGGTTACAATAACTGTCTGCAAGAAGCTTAATGCCTTCCTTCTGAGATGATCCATCTCCAGTTTATCTGGTATATACTTTGTATAGTTGTTTGCATGTTTCTTCTCTCATTAGACTGTGAGCTTCTTGAGTGTAGAGATTTTTGGGGAGGAAGAGGGCTTTTTTTTTGGATCTGCAAAGCTTAGCACAGGCAGGTAGGTAATAAGCTGTTAATAAATAAATGGCCATTGACTAAACTTTGGAACTGCAACAACAGCAAGCTAAGTTTATGAAAGAGGTCCAGGAAACAAAGCTGAGCAGCTCAGCTGCTCCCAGGAAAACAAAGCAGGTGTAGGAGCTTTTTGGAGGGGTGGGAGGGTGGGGTTGGGCACTAGGGCTGAAGTTCTGCTCCCAAGCAACAGCTGAGCGGAGGGAGGGAGAGGGCAGAAGGAGAAGGGGGAGTGGACTGAGATTTGGCTTGGCCTTGGGACTCCCCCAGGGGCTATAAATATATATATTACAACATCAGAGCAGAAAAGCTCAGGGTCAAAGCCCACGCATGGCAAACCTGAGGCCCTGGGCCAGGGATCCCACCAGGGCCCACACTTTGTGTATACGTCTGGGGGTTGGGGGGGAGCGAGGTTTCCTGGACCCCACCAGAAGGGAAGCCTGGGGCAGGGTCCCTAAGGAAAGGGAATTATTAAGGAGAGGGAAAGGAGAAGAGAGACCCCTTCCATTCATTCCAAATCTCCCCCGGGACGATCTCCTGGAGAGGCCCATTCTCTCAAGTGCAGACCCCAGACTCTCCTGGTCTGGGCCAGGAAGCCAGAGGAGGAGGGAGGTGGAGAGGGGTCAGCCCTGAACCAGACTGTTCCTCCCTACGGGCCGGTCCCTGGCCTTCTGGTACTTACCAGGCCCTCGGGGGTCCTGTCCTCCTCTCGCCAGAGTCCTTGTCCCTCCCTCCCCTGTCCTCCCCCCAACTCACTTCACCTCCCCTCCACCAAGGGCCGCCGCCATCTACATTCCTGGCAATACTAAAAGGGAAACCCTTCCTCCTCCCCTTCCCGATTACGGAGATGCCGGGGGACAGAGAAGCGTTCCTTGATTCTATTGGTCAAGGACTAGTGTGGCGGCAGTTTTTCAAGATCTTATTGGTTCTAAGGTAAGAAGGGCTGAAGTTACATCCGCCCTTCGAGGCCGGGGTAGGGACAGACCTCTGGGTGTGAAGTAACACCTGAGAGGAAAGGAGAGAGAGAAAGGAGCCTTCCTGGCTCCGCAACGGCTCCTCGCCCACGCCTAGACGCGGGGTGCTGGGCCCTGGAGCTGCTTAGCCCCAAGGTCGAAAAGGACAACTTGACCCCCTTTTCTGCCCTACCCCGGGAGGAGAAAGCAGACGTTTCCTTGCACCGAGAAACCTAACACGGCAATCAGTATCTTAGCACTTCCCTTTCCCCACACCCAATTATCTGTTCAATTGAGCCAACGTTCATTGTACCAAGGTTCAGCTCTGAAGAATGTTCTAGGCCCAGCCCTGGAGATGCAACTGTGTCAAGTTCTGCTCTCGGAAATGCCAAAAACCCAAGGATACCTGCCTTCGAGAGCTTACATTTTCCGAGGATGTACAAAATCTGTGTCTCTACATTAAAATGCAGATAATTCGGAGAGGGCGAAAAGACAGCACCAGCAATGGGGGAGGGGAGGAACAGAACCGAGAAAGGCTGTATGACCATAGGAAGTGACATATGAGCCGAACCTTGAAGGAAGCTACTCATCCAGGCACTGGCTGCACGTGGAATGCGGTTTGGAGCTACAGAATGCAGGCAGAAATCTTTTTCCAAATTTTTCCTCTTACCTGAGCACCTCCTAAGTTTTGTCCCTCCCGTCTGTGATAACAGGGACGCTCAGATGACAGAACCAGGACCGTCCATCCCTCCTCCCCCATTCATACAAACGTTACCTCCCAAGAATGAATAAGCGTGTAGGTGCCTGTTGTTTGCTAGGCGCTTTGCACTCAAGCAGCTGAGTGAAATGAGCAGAACCAGGAGGTCATCATTCACGGCAACAACAAGACTATATGACGATCAGTTCTGATGGACATGGTTCTTTTCAACAATGAGATGTTTCAAACCAGTTCCAATTGTTCAGTGAAGAAAGTCATATACACCCAGAGAGAGGGATGTGAAATGTGGACCACAACATAAC